>APFE030711381.1:0-16486 GCA_000404065.3 Pinus taeda
AATTCACTCCACACACACCATCACTCATTTGTTTATAAATACATCATTTCATCTTAGGAAGATAAAATAATCACAAACAAACACCCCAAACGACAAAAAGCTTTAAGAGGTTGCTTAAGTACATATAGTACACCTTCACTTCATCAGCTTACGAGCCCCGGGTTGACAAATTAATGATATCAATTTAGGAATACTAAATTGACCAAACAATTTCCTTGCTTTCGTTTTCAATTCTGCAAATTTTCATTTCAGTAAGTTCATTTTAGCTAGTTGCAATTTGTTTTCTTCAATCACAATTTTAGTTTCTGTAGGTACTATCAGTGTGGGGAAAAAGAAACAAAAAAACCAACCAAAAAGATTTCCTTTCATGCCTTGTAGGAATAGAGATAACTCAGGAAAGTTTTTTTCCCAACACCCTCATTTCTTTACACAACCAACCTTCTCTCTTCTTTGGTGGCTACAATCAAGAAGAACCCTTAGGTGAACAGCCAAACATATTTGAAGAACCTATAGGGGAAGAAGAAGAAGAAACCATTCCTCTAGAGCCAATGGCTGAAAACATAAATGCTGGGGGGAATGGAGAGAGAATAGAGGGTACCTTTCCCATTCGAGAGACAAATGGGGACACCAAAATAAAGAATATAATCCCTTCATCCCTACCTCACTTCCATGGTCTGACTACAAAAGATCTTGACACCTTATTGTTTGAGTTTGCTGTCATCTTTCGAAATTATGACTATGCAGAAGACGAGCAAAAGTTGAAACTGTTCCCTTCTACTCTCAAGGATGCAACATTGTGTTGGTTCATGGGATTACCTAGCAATAGTGTCACAACTTGGGCTCAGATGCAGCAGGTCATTAATAACAAGTATCGAGACTATTGTAGGTCAAAAGATATTAAAGAAGAAATCTTCCGAATGACTATGGGAATTGATGAGTCCCTGGAAGACTATGAAGAAAGGTTCCAGCTCAATTACAAAAGGGTTGGGTGTACATTTGACCCTGAGTCTTTGAAGTTGGTCCTGCTTAGGGGAATTCGGGAAGACCTTCTAGACACCCTCCATCTACTAGCCGGGGGAGACATCTACCAACTATCCTATGAGGACATAAAGACTATTTTTAGAAACCATTCTAGAGCAACCAGAAAGAAAGGTAAGGGGGGTCAACCCATAGCCAATACCTCTTCTTCCAATTCATCCATTAAAGGTGAATTTGGAAACATGCTAGAAGACTTCAAGAGTGAGATGTTGCAGACTCTTGCTATGCAAATGGATACCTTACATATCAAAAGAAAACAAGAGGAAGCAGAGAGGGCTTTGGCCATTTTTTCCCTAGATGTACCAGGAGGCACCCTAGGAAGAAATGCCCATTGAACTCTATAGAGGTTTGTTCAGTCTGTGAAGAAAATAATTTTATAGAAAAGTTCGCTTCCTTGCCTAGACTTAAAGCTGTATACCAAGGGGCTGAGGAGTCACTAAACAGATCTATTACATAAAACAAAGGAGGCCGCATGGACCTAGACCATACCAGCAGGGGATGCAAGGGACATCTTAGGCATACTACAACCCCAACCAAGTTCCCTCCATACCTTCTTGGGCTCCCCCTGCTCATCCTTCCTGGTTCACACCACCTCCTTGGTCCTTCACATCTCAATATCATGCCCAACCAAACACCCATTCATTTCAATCTTATGCTCAGCCGCAACCTCAGTGGAATGCATCTCATCAGGGGTGGAGGCCCCAATACAACTCTCTTCCTGCTCTTTTGCCTCCACCACCTACCCAACCAAAATCGTTACCTTCTGCTCCACCAAGGAAACCCCAAATCCCTGCCCAACCAAATCTGAACCCAAGCAACGAACAAGCTTAGCAAGTGTTTAGTGAGGAACCATCATGCCCAACTTATGCTGTGGAGATTCAAGAAATCAACTTGCGATCTGGGAAAGTTCTCCCCGATAGCTAGCCTCCACCCAGGGAGGTTGAGGAGGATAAAGAGGAAAGTGAACCTAAAGCAAATCCACCCTTTCCTGAGAGACTATCCAAGACAATCCAACCTACCCTAGAAGATACTGAACTCCTAGGAGAATTGAAACATTTATGTGTAATGATACCACTTCTCCAAGCCATAAAAGATGTGTCTATCTACAATAGGTTGATCAAAGATAAGTGCTTTAGGCATCCAAGAAGGTACAAGAGAGATGCCCCAACCATCAATGTCATAGGACAACTGTCTGACTTGATGTTGGGGCAGATAATCTGTCTAAAATATCTAGACCCTGGAAGCCCAGTAGTTGATGTCCACATCAATGGCACAATGGTCCCACATACCTTGATTGATCTGGGAGCTTCCATTAATGTGATGACAAAGGACACAATGCTCAAAATTAATCTCCAAGACTCCTTGAGGAAGACCATGACAATGCTGCAGCTAGCAGACTGCTCCACCATGACTCCTGAGGGGATTGTGGAAGATGTGATGGTCTCCATTGATTCTTGGGAGTACCCTGTGGATTTCTTAGTTCTCCAGTGAAAGGCAAAGCTCATTGGGTATCCTCTCATCCTGGGAAAAACCTAGTTGGCTACAGCCGATGCCTACATCAGCTACCGAGCTAGGAACATGACCATAAAGAACGGGCACATGTCCAAGCAATTAACCCTATATCCTCTTGCCCAAACCTTGCTAGAACATGATCTACCTCTTTGGTTGGAGGAGGAGGAAGAGGACGAAGTTTATTCTGCATCACTTTGTACATTAGAAATCGCCATGGAGGGAAAACCACAAGATGAGGATGATATGATCGAAAATTTGATTCAGAATCCACCTCCCAGTGTATCGCCATTAGAAGAAATAGTAAGAGAAATCCAAAACAACCCCTCAAATGGTCTCTGTGTGGCTGATCCTACTTCTCCCTGTGTCAAAACTATAGAGTTTGGCCTAGAAAGAACATTGAAAATCAATCCATCCCTATCTACTTCCCAAGAGAAGGAGCTATGTAGCCTGCTAAGAAAACATCTAGATGCCTTCACCTGGAGTTATAAGGAGATGAAGGGAGTGAACCCTTTAGTATGTACTCATCATATATACATCAAGGAAGATTGCAAGCCAGTCAGGCAGCCTTAAAGGAGGATGAACCCAACACTTAAATATATTGTTAAGGAAGAACTGCAGAAATTGCTTGATGCAGGATTCATCTATCCCATCTTTGACAGTGAATAGGTCTCTCCTTTGGTGCTAGTTCCAAAGAAAAATGGTAAGTGGAGGATCTGTGTCGACTATTGGAAAGTGAACAAAGCCACTAAAAAGGACCATTTTCCTTTACCTTTCATAGATCAAGTGTTAGATGGTCTGGCAGGGAAAAAGTTTTTCCCTTTCCTAGATGGGTTTAGTGAGTACAATCAGATTCAAATCAGCCCGAAAGACCAAGATAAGGCCACCTTCACTTGTCCTTGGGGTACCTTTGCATACCGGGTCCTTCCTTTTGGTTTGTGCAATACTCCAGCCGCTTTCCAATGAGTGGTATTGAGTATATTTTCTAAACTAGTTCATAATGCAGTAGAAATATACATGGATGATTTTACTCCTTATGGCTCTGACTTTCAAAAAGCTTTATCTAACCTAGGAAAAGTTCTAGATAAGTGTATTGAGATGATCCTGTCCCTTAGTCCTGAAGAATGCGAATTCCTGATGATTGAAGGGACCGTGCTAGGTCATGCAATATCTCAACAAGGACTGTAGGTGGACCCCAACAAAATGCCATCATCCAAAAGGTCCCACCTCCTCAAAAGGTGAGAGATGTCAAAAGTTTCCAAGGCTTAGCTAGATATTACAAGAGATTCATTAAAGACTTCAGCAAGATAGCCTCTCCTTTGTTTGGCCTCCTAGGCAAGGATGTTGAGTTCATATGGTCGGAAAACTATCAAGAAGCCTTAGATACCTTGAAGCGCAAGCTAGTGACTGCCCCAATTCTCAAAGACCCAAACTAGGCCCTGCCATTTAACATTCATACAGATGCCTCGAACAAAGTGATAGGAGCAGCCTTAGAACAAGTTGATGAAAATTTACCTTATGCCATATACTTTATATGCAAAAACTTGTCGAAGGTAGAGTTAAACTATACAGTGACTGAGAAGGAACTCCTAGTTGTCGTGCATTCCTTAAAAAAATTCAGACATTATATCATAGGCTATCAAACCTTTGTGCACACTGATCATGCTGCAATTAGATATTTAATGAACAAACCAGATGTAAATGCCTGCATTATTAGATAGTTTCTTTTACTATAGCAATTTGATTAGACCATTATTGATAAGCCTGGTAAAGAGAATGTTGTTGTTGACTTTTTGTCTGGAGTAAATTTGCCTGCAGGTGAAGAAGGAATGGTGGATGACCAAATGCCAGATGAACACCAATTTGCTATATCAATACTCTCTCCATGGTTTGCTGATATAGAAAACTACTTGGTTTCAGCACAGTTCCTGCCACACCTGTCCTTAAAAGAGAAGAGCAGGATAGTAAGAAAAAGTGCCCCTTTCACCTGGATTGGAGGTAATCTCTTCAAACTGGGCCCAGATCAGATCTTGAGAAGATGTGTCAGGGAGGAGGAAGTCTTTGACATCCTCCTGACCTGTCATGATGGGCCTTGTGGAGGTCATTTTGTAGCGAAAAGAACCGCCTTCAAGATATTGCAAGTAGGCTACTACTAGCCCACTCTTCATCAGGATGTGAGGAGATACACGAGCTAGAGTGATCGATGCCAGAGGATGGGGAAACCCACTCTGAAGGAGGAAATGCCCATGCAGCCTCAAGTGACATTTGAGCCATTTGAGAAGTGGGGCATGGACTTTGTGGGGCCTATCAACCCCCCTTCAAAGAAAAAGTAGTACATCATTGTGTGTATCGATTACCTGACAAAGTGGGTAGAGACAAAAGCAATCAAAGCAATGATAGAGGAAAAAGTAGCTAAGTTTTTGAGAGAAAACATATTCTACAAATTCGGGTATCTGGGAGAGTTGGTCACAGACCAAGGCAGTTAATTCACTTCCAGCCTGATTGAAGACTTGCTCACATATCATAAGATCAAGCATAGGACTTCCACTCCTTACCATCCACAAGCCAATGGGCAAGTGGAGGTCACTAATATAGCATTGGAAGGGTTCCTAACCAAGGTAGTGAGCAACAACAGAAAATACTGGGTGGACAGATTAGTTGAGGCCACTTGGGCCTACAACACAACATGGAAGACCACCACCGGGTTCACACCCTATGAACTGGTTTATGGGAAGAAGGCTTTGTTGTCAATAGAGTTTGAATTTAATACCCTAAGGATGTTAGCTTAGCTGGACCTAGATCTCAACCATGCATAGAAGGAGAGAAATCAAGCCCTTCTCCATACAAAGGTAGTGTAGCTTTAGAGAAAGATATGGCATGACAAAAATATGAAGGAGAAGAAATTCCAAGAGGGAGATTGGGCACAACTCTATGATTCAAGATACAAATATTTCAAAGGCAAGCTGAGGACAAGATGGCTGGGACCCTACACTGTGGAGAAGTGCAATGACAATGGTTCAGTTTTGATCAGAACCATTGATGAGGAAGCCATCCCCATGCTTGTCAATGGAAATTGGTTGAAAGTCTACAAGAAACCCCTCTCCAAGTGAGATTTTATTGAAAATATGAATAAAACAGTGATGGTAGTGGAGTATGTCTTAGCTTCCACTTCACTCACTCACTGAAGAAAAGAAAAAATAAAAAATTGAGGACTCAAGTGAAAACCTCCATGAGGCACTTGAGTCCCATCATTGGGTTGAAAACCTCTTCTCAGGTAGCCCAGTGATATAAAGAAAAAAAGAAGAGAAAAAAATAATATCCCTGGGTGAAAAACTCCCTTGGAGGCGCCTAGGGCAGGCAATTAAGGTGAAAACCTCTCTGAGGTGCCCTAGTTGTTTTCAAAAAAAAAAATGAATTTTTATTGCATTGAAGGTTTGCAGGAGGACTACAGGGAGAAGAAGAAGGTGCCAAGGGAACCCTGACATTCACACCAGCATCCATCTCACCTTCTCCACACCTTCCTCCATCATTTTTGGCATCTCCTTCACCCCATTGTACCTTTTTCTTCCAAAACTCTATTTTCTACATGAGGCTGTGTGTTTTCTACATGAGGCTCCTATAGGAATTATAGAGAGCCAAAAGTGTCTACAAAAGGCAGCTTGAGGGACAAAAAAGCTTCGTGAGGAACCTATAATCTCTCCCACCATATTCAAACCTCCTGCCATAATTTCCAAGCCTGCATCACACCCCAAGCATCATTATTTTTTTCCTCTCCTCTTGTCCAAAAAAAAACAGAGAAAAACAGTTTTTTGGTTTTGAAAAAAACAAAAATAAAAAGAGGAAGGCACCAATAACTTTACCTAAAGCTTACCTACTATCCCTCCATAATTCATGACACCTATGGCATTATTCTTGAGCTCCAAACACAGGGAAAATTTGAAGTTTCTAGGAGAGAAGTAGCTACAGGAGCTCCTGTAGGAATTCCTATAGCAACTGATCCCATAGACGTCCAGTACCAACAGCAAAAGAGTGCACATTTGCAAGTTAAAAAGGCACATGAATCTCAGCTCGAGCAAGAGAAGAACCTGCACAAGCACACAACCACACATCAACAAGTAGAGACAACATGCATAAAGGGAATTGAAGGCATGCAGTAAAGAAAGCCACAACACCTCACAGCAAATACACTCGGATCACAAGTAAGTAACTAGTCGCTCCTCTATTTGCATTTTTGTAATTAGGAGTCATACAAAGGCAACAAGATGGTAGAGATTGAATGAGGGAAAGGTGGCCAGTTAACTTGGCCACCTTCATTTAGTTGACTCCATTTATCCGAGATGTCACCCACATGTGCGCACAGTCAACTCAAGCACAAGATGCCAAGGACAAGTAGTGGGAGGAAGTGTGAACTCTGATGCAATAATGAGGAATGATTATGAGGAGGGGCCATGATGACCAAGCAGGTGGGGACCAACAATCTGAATATGGCCAGCGTACACCTTTCTAGCTCAACACTCATAACCGAAAATATCCATAAAGGGTAATGAGCACTCCTCCCCACATATTCTCACCACCTTTTCTTCATTTCCTCCTCGTAACTCAGCCATAATAGTCCTCTTGTGCCCCCACAACCTTGTAAACACCATCCTCCATTGATTTCTTCCCTAACTCTGCTCTCGGAGTTTTCTATAGGGGCACCTATAGGAAGTCTACAAGAGGGACAACGGGCTTCTATAGGAGGGGCAGTGAGTCATTTTGAAGGGAGAAAACCTAGTTTTTGGCATGAATTTCAGTCTAAAGAGGTAGGGTTCATGCATGTCTCTTGTTGAATATCAGTATATGAAAGAAGTGGTCTCAATTTGAGGGTGAAATAAGTCTTTAGGAGGGCAGAAAAAACGTAAAAATTCTCTATTTATTTAAAAAAAAACACAGTCTCCTCTATTTTTTTTTTTCTCAAAACTCTTTGTCTCCACCTCCATATTTGGTTTTAAAAAAAAAAAAGTACAGCCAGTATGACAGGAGGGTTTAAAAGAAATGAGCCCACTAACTCCACTAGGCTCCATGCACATCCTCAAGTGGTGGAAATATTCACATGGACAAATTGGATGAATTTCTTTGAGAAATTTAGAGGGTTTGATGATGAAATTGCCTAAGAATTTGCTCTCTCTCTAGTCCCTCACACTAGAACACATGCCACTGTAACCATTAGAGGCTTCTCTATCGAAATAACCCATGAATTCATTAGTAGGGTCACTACCCTTCCTCTTGGGCTGCCTTGGAGTAAAGATGAGAAACAAATTGGCCGGGTTGCCAAGAAGAAATTTTTCCAAATTAATGAAACCCTTTGGAAGATAAAAATGGAATTAGAAGGGCTAGTGTACTATATCCCTAGGATGAGGTTAGCTACCAAGTCATCAAATACATTTCCTATGAGGGGAGGCACAACATTGTCTATGGATATCATTTCAGAGTCCTCCATGACTTGAGATATGGCATGGATACTCCAACACCTCAAAAGCTCAGTATCCCTTACTTTCTCCTTCATTCCCTCATTGACTGTAGCACCAAGGTACAAGCACGAAATTCAGGGCAATTGGCTCACCATGGCTTAATCAAAATCCTAGTATAGGAAGCCCTCCATATAGCATGGGAAGTTTTCCAAAATATGACAACTGAGGATGACATAAAGGCATTAACCTATGATTTCAGTCCTACTGGCAGTGAGGAGGAAGAACAACAAGGAGGAGAAGATGAAGCCAGTAGTGACATAGCAAAGCAAGAAAGGAAGGAGGAAGGAAGAGAAATAGAGGAGGGAAAATTTGAAGAGACAGAAAAAGAGACAAAAGAGGGAGAAAATGAGACAGAGAAGGCAAAGCAAGGAGAAGAGTCCCATGAGACTTTGGAAAGAGAAGCAGTAGCTACCCTCACTGCCCTTAGTACACTAGTCAAGCCAAAGTAGAAGAGGAAAAGAAATACCTCCATGTATTTCAAGGCAAGGAAGAGCACAAGGATTAAAACAGGCAAACCTCAGCCATCTTCAAAAGTTCCCATTACCATTGAAGATTCATCATCTGCCAAGGTGAAGGAATCTCCTTCCAAGACACCTATAACCTATGAGAGGGGGACTCCATGATCTTCTACATGGAAGGGAAAGGCAGTACTACAGGACACAAAACCAGACCTACAGGAGGCTCAGACAGTCCTACAGGAGACAGTGTCCAACTACAGGAGACCCAAAATCTTGAGAAAAATATAGGGGAACAACCAGAGGAGAAGGGGGAAGCACAAGAGCTACAAGAACCTGACCCCTAGCCTAGTCTTTCCTCTTATTACAATCTACTTGAGGGAGGCAAGATAATCCCACGGAAATTTGCAATTCCACTATTTTTCGAATTGGAGAAAGAAAGAGTGAGAACACATTGGTGGATGCAGATAGCCAAATCCAAAGGAGTTGAGGATGTTGGCCATATGGAAAACAAACTCGGGGAAATGGGCAGAGAATTGAGTGCTCTCAGAGACAGAGAGGCCATTACAAGAAGTCACCTTGAAAATGAGAATGAACTACTAAGGAGGCAGCTGCAAGAGAAAGAGACTCAGTTGGCATACATGGCCAACTTATCCATGGAAGCACTACAATCTTATGGCCTCTATTTGAAGGATCAATGGCTTCAATTCCAAATAAAGAATTTGGCACAAAGAGGCACAATGCCTTTCCAAGACTATAGACAGGTCATGGATTTATGTGAGCAAAGCACCTTAGAGGATATAGCAAAGATGGTAGAGTTCTACTTACACAACATGGCCCTCACAGACATGAATGTGTGGGACCCCAATGCCAAGCTAGGGGATTTGCAATTAATGGCCATGGCCTCATGGATGAACCATGAAGAATTGAGGGCAGCATAAATGAAGATATTGATAATAAAAGAGCATAATGAACCATTGATGATAAGAGCTGAGCCATTAGATCCTATGGCACTCATAAGCACACACAACTTGCTTGCCAATGACCCTCAGATTGCCCCTAGATATCTAACCAATCAGGCACAAGACATTGTACATTTTGAAGATATGCAAAGGTTACTTGGGGATGACTGTGTGCATGCATGCATGAGAATATGGAACACCCTACCCCACAGCTTGCAGATTAGAGAATACCATTCCCCAATGAGGCTGAGGGAGGCATTGAAAAGAGTGCCAATGTACAAGCACTCCATGCAAAGGCTGAAGGTCAACTAGATTGGCCTCAAACTGAGTCCTCCACTCCTATTAGGCATGCTGGAAGGTAGAAGAGAAGAAGAAGAGAATGAGCAGTGGAAGGACATAGACAAAACAACATGGTTTTATGACCAACATGATTAGACCACATCAGAAGCCTGGGATGCTAGGGAAGCCACCAAGGCCATAAAAGATGAGGAGATTGACTAAGTTGCTCAGAGGATGAGCAACACCTTCAGTACGGGGGTGATGATGAGCCTCATAAATGGGTAATTATATGGGCTCATTTTACCTCCTAACCTAGTCAAATAAACCATTTTCTTAGCTTATTATATGATTTTCTGATTATATTTATGCTTATAGAGTGAGTTGAGTTAGTTATGATGCCATGTGGTCTAACATGTATTTAATGCAAATTATTGATGGATTTTGAGGTCAAAGTCAAGGATCCAATGGTCAAATGACAACAATATCTTGAAGTAGATAGAGGAGAGGACTTATAGGAGGGAATCCCCCTCATTTATTACTCCTCAGTTCAAATTACCCTTCATTCAGCTTGGAGTACAAGCAGCTGAATCATGCACTAGGAGGCAGCTGAGCAAGTGGAGGATGACTAATAGTTATCTCGAGCTTTGGGAGCCAAGCCTCCCTGATTTTAAGGAAGTTGTTGGTAGCTTCAGATGTATAAGTAGAGAGGCCTCGGGCCTCACTAGGGTTGGATTTTTGCTTATGTAAACTCTGCTCAAATTTCGAGCTTATTTTTGTATGACAGTTTCATGTAATCTTGTTATTTTTTTGATAATAAAGATGGAATCCTTTTTGAGCTAGCATTGAGTTACCTCAGAGGGTTGAAGCTCTTGGGTTAGGGCCCAATCCAACCAGCCAAGCTTCTCTTCAATTATATTTGTATGCTTTACTTCAGTTGTAGACTAGTTTGTTGTTAGACATATTTCTTTTATGGTTAAGAATAGGTTGCTTTTGATGATTTAGTAGTTTGCTTCAATTTGTGATTTCTGTAGCAAGTTAAGCAGCGACCAGAAAAGATTCAAAAGGCTAGAAATAGTTCCTTTTCCTCTCTTCCTCCCTCTGGGACCATGATTTGAGGCAAAGACCCTCTTGTTGCCCCAAAAACACAGATTTTCCGCATTCATAGGACTTTTAATGTTTGTAGCTCTTTAGTAGGTTAATAGTCTAGTTTTGCTTTGCTTCAGATCTCCTTCATCATGTTCATTTCCTAATTTTCAATATTCCTCTTTATTGCTTTCATTTCCTACATGATTTCTCAGCATTTCCTTTCCTAGAGCATAGTTTAGATCATTTTAATGCAAAACTCTGTTTTTCTAGATGCACCCATTTCATTGCTTGCTTGATCTTCTTGGCTGACTGTTAGTTTCTATGCAGTAGATCTCTTCCAGCAGTAGGCTAACTTGTCAGAAATCACACCCTCCATCTGATCCATGCCTTATAGGCCTCCCAAACCTCACCTCAATTTTGCCCTAGATTCCTCCATTTTTCATAGAACTTCTTCCTCTCTCCCTGAGCAAATCCAATCATCTTTATCTCTACTGGTGATACATGGTAGAGCTTAGGCACCATAACACCTCATTCCAACCTTCATCCACCTTTTTCACCCATTCTCACACCCTCAAAATGGCTGAAATTTCTCTTGGTCTCCTCTTGTAGGCATCTTGTAGTTTCCCTGTTTTCCTTTTGTAGATTTCTTGTGTCCTCCTATAGTTTTTCGTGCAGGCTATCTTTTGAAGGTCAAGTGTGGGAAAAGCCTCTAGAAGGCCACCTAAGACCTCCTAATACCCATCACACCATCCTACATCCTCCGAAGATCCAAAACCATCCTCCAACGCCACCTGTTCACTGCCACACTCATACACAATAAATTAGATGCATGTGAAATTCACATAAAAACACATAAAAATCCTTATATCTATTTTTTGCTTATTTACTTCCAGAAATAGCATGGTTAGATACTGTTTACTTCCTTGAGTAGGTAACGGCATTTCTGGCATTTCTTTCATGGTTTTCATGGTGTTTGTAGCAAAAGTAGAATTAGCTTGTTAATTAGGCTTTACTAGGTTTTGCTTTACATTCCAATCTTTCTCCTTTCTGCAATTAGAATAGCCTCTGTAGAGTAATCTTTCTTTCCTTTAATCATACATAAAGCTTCTTATGAAATCTATTGAAGTTGGCATGAGCTCCTAGTGATCTTGCGGCGGCTGACCAAGTGACAACTTGCAGTGAGAACTAGTACTTGTGCATATAGCACCAACACTTCCAAGTTTGTTACGAACTACCGGGTTGCTAAAAGTAAAGTTGGCAACCCAGGATTTGCAACATTCTTGCTGCAATACTAGCACTCACCAATAATGACGAACATTTTTTGACAGTCACCAAAAGTAACCAAAAAGAGCATTGGTGAGGGTCAATAAAATATTGTCACTAGAAGTGTCACCAAAAAGAGAATTAGTGATGGGCCTTTAACGACCCTTACCAAAAGTGTCACCAAAGAGAAAATTAGTGAAGGGATTTTAACAACCCTCACCAAAAGTGTCATTGAAAATGGATTTGGTGACAAACCTTAAAGCACCATCACTATATACACTTACAACAATGATTTTTTAAAGACCGTCACCATATGTGACATTAGTGACAGACTGTAAAGGTCTGTCATAGGCCTGAAGCGTCATAAAAAACTCATTGGAATGATCAATGATGACAGACATTTATTAACCGTCACCAAAAGTAACAAAAAAAATCATTCGTGACTGTTAATAGAATATCATCACTAGAAGTGTCACCAAAGAGAGAATTAGTGACGATCCTTTAACGACCCTCACCAGAAGTGTCATTGAAAATGGATTTGGTTAGAAACCTTAAAGGACCATCACTTTATACACTTACAACAATGATTTTTTAAATACCATCACCATATGTCACATTGGTGACGGACCTTAAAGGTCCATCACAAGCATGACCCTCACCAATGACCTTTTTTCTTATAGTGTTTTCTGCAGCTTTCACATCATTGGGATCATGGCCCAGTTCTATGACTAAGTCTTCTAAGGACTTTATTTTGGTATCTTTGGCCTGTGAAGAGGCCTTCTCTAACTAGAATTGTGCTAATATATCATTCAGCGAATTTTGAAGTTGGTAAGCTGCAATTGCCTTACTAGTCAAGGTGGAGTAGACCATTTCCCCAGTCTGCTTATGTAATTCTATTTGGTCAATAGGATGGATATCCTTTGCCAATACTTCAAATTATGTTTTCAAATAATCTGTAATTGACCTGGGCTACTATGTAGTTGGCTTCATAAAAGTCATCTGCATTTTGCCTTCTTTCACATCAAAGGCTGACATTAGCCTTGTCTGATTAGTTAGAGCCATATTTAGCTAATGTGCATAACTTTGGGCCTTCAATCTCTCATTCCTGACCTTTATTTCTTTGTATTTCTCTATGATATCTTGGCTCTGGCCAGTCGGAACTCTAAAGGAGGATACTTTCACACTCTATTGCCTTTCTAGCATTTGAGCATGTGAGGTGGAAGGTTCTTGTGTACCTCCTGAGGGAGTGGTATGCATGCTTTCAACAGCTGTAGTTCCTATTGTTTCTTTAGTAAATTCCTGTTCTGACAATGGATTCAACCTTTGCCTCTTGACATAATTTTCGGCAACAGGTCTACTAGAAGGAGTGGCCTCCTCTCTAACTCTTTTAGGATTTCTCTCCTCATTTAGAAGAGTCTGCAAAATGGGAGGATTTCTCATGGTATGTTATGGTTGAGCAAGTTCTTTTGAAATCTATGGTTGTTCTGATTCCTCTTACTTCTCTGATGGTCTTGGCTACTCTGATGGTTGCTGCTATGATGGTCCTTCTTCTACTATTTGTCCACTGTGTCCCTGTGATTCTCTTTCAGATTGGGACACTCCTGGCACTTGTACAAATGAATCTTCATCAAGTCTTCTGTCTAAATCAATCAATACATTATCAACAGCAACCTATGTGCTATCTCGGTCCACCAAAGTGTTTTCCACCCATTCAAGTTGATTAACATATTGTTCAATTTTAGCAATTTTGTGGTGGATGTAAGGAGATAATTTATTATCTTGTCTCCTATTGCAAACAAAGTCTAAAGGGTCATATATCCAGATAAAACTTTGTTTCAGTCTCAGTCTTTGGAGGATTTCCTCTGCTACCTTTCCTGCTTCCCTATTGTTACATATGAAGGGGCCAAGCTGATCTTTTATCCTAAGTTGAGCTTTCTTCTTGGCCTTCACAAAGTGCACCTCATCTAAATTGATCATTTTCCTATAGCACTCCAGAGCAAACAATCTTATAGGGAGGTATCTGGGTAGTTTGAAGGGAACCAGCTCACATCCATAGATTATGATTTTAGTGTGGTTTTGGTACAAGTACCAATCCCCCATTCTATATTGCTTTAACATCTGAAGGACCCTCCTGATATCTACACTGGTTCTGGGGAGAGGGCTTCCTAGTAACATAGTTGCCATTGGATGCATAAAGAGATCTATGAAATCAGTATAATAATATTCAGAGTCATATAGGTGGATCAATGAAGTTCAGAAGACTACCGATCTCGGGTTGCCTCTGGTATCAAGCTTCTGGAGTGCAATTGGGAATTTGTCAGCTTGATAATCCAGGGAAAGATGATATAGAACTGAGGAATATTTGAACACACTTTCATTATCCATCCTCATGAATTGATCATGCATTTTATCAGCAATGAACTTAGTAAAGTCAAACATGATGGCTGGGGGTTTTCCAGGAGAGTAGATAGACATAAAGGATACAATAATTTCATCAACAAATTCACTTATGGTTTGGCCTAACACAGTGGATACCATTTCTATGATGTCTCGACCAAGATTAGAGAAAATAGACCACATGTAAGGGGGATGATCCTTTGGAGTGTATTGTTTTTCCCTAATGAAAGTCTAGAAAAACTTAGCAATTTTGATTGAGGTGAGTGTAGGGAATACATTAAATAAATCTCCAACAAAAAGAGGGGTTAGTTTTTGGCTTGGTTGTAACTGCAGCATTTGATTTATGGACTCAACAATGATGGTAAACAATAGAGACTGGTCTAGGGTCATTACTGGTCCCTGAGTAGGGCTATAGTTCATGTGGCAGTAGTGGATAATCTCTGGGAAAATATGAACTATGGGGAACTAGTATTTGGGTAAACCTGATTCCCAAAGTCTTATGCAGTTTGCACGGTTTAAGTATTGGTCTCTATACTTGCAATATAGTTTCAAAGGAGATTCTTGGACTGTTAGGTCCCTATAATACTAGTGATTACCCCATTAATATTGTAGTTGTATACCTTATTAATATTGTTGTGCCCCTATTGTCCCCATATTGTTATTAATGTGCCCCATAGAATCCCTCTATTGTTAATTTTGTGCCTTTATATTATTATTGTTAGGTTAGTTGGGTTATATTGTGACTCCTTAGACTCCTATATATAGAAAGGAGGTTTTTTCATTGAATCATCAAGGAATCATTCATTTGTGGAATGTAAAGGAGGTTACCCCCTCGAAGATTCTGAATTCTAAGGCGTTGATCTATCTTTTCTATCCTTTTGTGAGCTGGTTTCATAACATTTGGTATTAGAGCTTTTGGATTCTAGGGTTTCGCTGCTCCAAATAGGTCATCGTGGCATTTTCGCTATAATTCTTTTTTTTGCAACGTTTTAGAAGCAAAAAAAAAAAACCATTTGAGATGAAATCGTATTAAACCTCAGGTCTGAATTTTAGAGTTTTTAGCGCTATATTTGCAGAGATATGATCTAAGGAAGTTGGTATTTTTGCATAATCCTGAATTACATTCCAAACAAGTGACTTGGGGAAAATCGTCATACCTTTCTCTCTGAGCATCGTATTAAAATTTCATAAGAAGGTACAGAAAGAGGATGGATTGTAGTTTCTTGTATATATTTTTTAGACCCAAAGGTTGAAACAGGGAGACGTGGCACATCGTACAAGTTCACTCTACTGAACTAGTCTATAATCAGGTCACTATGTGAGATTTAGCATAACTCTTCCTTGGAGAATCCAATTTGGATCAGACTGGTGGCATTGGAAATAGGACATAGAGGGCTGCTGCAAGTCGCAATTTCAAAACTGGATGATCCGAAATTACAAAGATACATCAAAGGAAATATTGAGCTCCTACAAAGTGAAAAAACATGTGTAGATTTTTTTGAATTCTTTCTTAAGCTTGGTTTGAAAAATTATTTTGAAGGAATTCAAAGGGCATAGTAGAACATTATTATCGGTAACTGATGCCTCGAGGAAAGAAAATGTAAACACCTAGTAAGCAACCTGAAAGCTCTAGCATGACTCATGAAGAAGAGAAAGAAATGCTATATGATATATCAAAATTACAAGACCAAGTGCAACAAATGTCACTCTCACAAAAGCTAATAGAAGCTAAGATAAATGGCGTGGAAGCTAAGATGAATGGAATGGAAACTAAGATGGACAATTTGAAGATAGATTTGAACACAAATTTGAAGACAGGCATGGTATATTTGAAGACAGATTTGACAAATTTTCTACAAGAAATACTTACTAATGGTGAAAGGGTAGTAAAGGAAACTCATGATGCGAACAAAAGAAATGTAAATCATGATTTCATAGACTCTAATGTTGGATTGAAGACCCACCATATTCCAAAAATCAATATGAG
>APFE030711385.1:5656-16061 GCA_000404065.3 Pinus taeda
AGTGTTATACCACCATTTAGCCAGAGGCAACCATTTGACCCATTGTGTTTGTTTATCAAATACAAAGCAACAAAGATATCCTTCCAAACATTTTTTTACTATCTCAGTTTTCCCATCAGATTGAGGATGATAAGATGAGCTATGAGATAACTAAGTACCAAGACAAGAAAATAATTCTGTCCAAAAAATTCCAGTGAAAATGGGATCTCTATCGCTTACAATAATCTTTGGGTTTCGATGTAGCTTTTGAATTGTTTCCATAAATGTAGTAGAAACTGTACTTGCTTTAAATGGATGAGATAATGCACAAAAGTGTGCATACTTGGTAATTCTGTCAACTACCACCATGATAGCACTCTTTCCTTTGGACTTGGGTAAACCTGTGATAAAATCCATTGAAACCTCCTCCCAATGTTGGCTTGGAATGGATAAATGTTGTAATAGTCCTGGGATCTTAATTGTTTCAACTTTATTTTGTTGGAAAACGAAACATTCCGCCACAAACTTTTGAATATCCAATTTAAGGCCATCGCAAAAAAAATCCTCAGATAAATTTAAAGAACTGGACTCAGATAGGGACAACAATGATTTTTCATTAAATTAGTAATGTGTGTGTTAGTGTTTGGATTATTCACTTACATATTACAGATGTGGATGGAATCTCTGTTGTGAATATATATAGTCTGTTAATTCAAAATAATTTGTACTGAACATATAGAACACTCACTGAATCAATGATTTCCCTTTGTAGAGGGCAAAGTCAATGATCTTGAGTAGTATAGATGTCTACTAACAGATTTTAAGGGTGACCAATGAATGACATGTTTGGATTGAACATGTGATTGCTTGAGGTCTTTACGTTGATCATTTGTCATTATGACTAGATGCATGCCAAGTATATAATTGGACTATACAAACATAGAAGTAGACATACCAACTATTGCTGACAAAATGACATCATCCAAATCTCTACAATGGCAAATGACTAATATCTATAGTGTCACTAATAATAACCTCATAATAAAATGCATATCGATGTAATTATGAGTTCATAGGTTTTCACAATTAGTCATAATCATGCTTTAACTTTTTGGAGATAAATTGTGTCCATGTTTCAAATGGACAATCCACCCATCATTATGGGAAAATAAAATAAAGGTGAAAGTATAATATAAAAGAGTGATGGGGTGGAATTTGTGGGGTGACAATTAAGGTTAATGTTATGGCAAAGAGTTACAACTTGTTATGAAAATTATTAAAATAGCCATTTTAACAAGGGGTTGTAACTATTTTCCATAATGTTAACCATAATTTTTACCTTGTGAATTTCCACCCAACACTTTTTTCTATTTTATTTCAATTTTATTTTGTTTGGCTAAGGAATAAATCCCAAATTAGGTTGTTATTGCATTGATGAGAATAGAATTACATAATATACTAGAATTACCCTTGGTTTCATCGTCTAAGGTTGGTTCCTATTCTAACTATTCATATTTCTTTTTATTTACAAATTTACAAGTGATTCCCTCAATCTCTGAGGATTAGGTGTCTAAAATTCCCCACCTTAATCCAGAGGGGTGTTTGTGAGTCCGAGCATCATTATAATTTTTTCAAACGTTTCTTTTCCAAGTGCTTTGGTACTGAAGATGTCTACAATTTACTCATTTCTAGAACAATTTCTCAGTTGAACAGTAGACTTGGCATCTACATGATATTGAATCAAATGATACTCTGTGTTTATATCTTTGGTTCAATCATCGAATTTGGGAATTTTGATCAGCTTAATTGTAGAAGTATTTTTAATTATAAGGGGAGTAGAGTTCATGCATTTCTCCTACAAGTCCTCAAGAATTTTCCTGAGCCACATAATCTCCTTTGTTTCTTTTGTATCTACCACATATTCTACCTATTGTAACCACCTCCTACCACATTCACCCCATTCACAAGCCTTCCAGGGTAAACATGAGACGAAAAGTTACTATGACATGAACAGACCTCCAAGCTTTAGTTATGAAAGTGGGGCTGATAACTGATTATTTGAATTGGATCCATAAAAGACTGCCAAAGAACCATGACTGCATCGGGTCACCACAAATATCTAAGAATTTAGAAACCGCGATAAAAAACACCCTTGAATCAGTGGCAATGGCAGCCAGCATGGAACGACAAGGACCTCAGTCAAAGCGCGCTAACCAAGGTCCATGGAGACTGTGCAGGAGGTCAAAGTAGCCCTTTGGAGCCTCGGATTAGGAAAAGGAGGTGGATTTTGATGCGCGATTAGTGCATTGCTGAGCGAACAGGGCCAAAATGGAGGAGCCTTGAGCACTCCGTCGCGTCGAGAGCCAGAGAACTGCGGGCGAAAAGTGAAAAAAAAGCACTAAAGGACAAGGCAAGACCTGCGCTCTGAAAAACTAGTGGTATTGATTAGGGTTCCCTCAAATGGTAAGCAGTTCTGAAGAAATTGGAGTGATCCCATACATCAATCAATGTGTGGCAAGCAGAGGTGAGAGAAAACCGCCATTGATTGCATGCTATCGGTCAAGCAAGTCAACCGCGTGGAACGTGCGTATGACGTTAGATTTGGGGGACCCAGATCGGATCGCTGAGATCACGCCTGATGGAAGAAGCACAATCGACGAAGGAACACGTCGCGTTTTATAAGGATTTGGAATCCATTTGACCACCACGGTGGAGGAAGAATGCATCCATGACGTAACTAAAGAAATGAACCAACGAAGCAGGCTAGTGGTGTTTAGAGGAGGACATGTGGCCACTCCCTGAGCATTCATGATGATTCCAAATAGGGAACTCCAAGCGCAGCTGTAGAAGGTGAATTGAAGGAGGTGGAAGAGGAACCAAACATGCATGAGTTTGAATGGATTCAAAGCCATGAACAGAGACATAATACACAATTTTTTTTGAATTAGTAAGAGTGAACCCTGAGAGGGGGACTGAACATTGAGAGACAAAAACCAGAGAAGAAGGCAGTAAAGCAAAAGCCGAAAGAGGCAGAGGGCTGAGTTGATAAGCGACAGCATTGAGCACCAGAGAGCTTGAGAGATTCAAGCCATCCCATAGAGGAATCTGTCCGGACTAAGCACCACATTTGGCTCTTTCCACTATAGACTAGAAGGTCATAGAGTTGGTAGGAAGAAGAAGAGTCTATGTACTCCAGTGGCTTAGGGAATCCAAGAACCACCATGCCAAGCAAAACCTGCTTCAGGAGAACTCACATTGAGTCCTTGTATTGTAATTCTCTACCTAAAGGCACAATAAAACAAGGCCACCACTGAAAGCTGGACCGGAGATGTAGCCCTGGAGAATAGGGTGAAATCCTTATTAAAATTCTTGCGTCTTTATGTTTTCTTACTGTATTTCTCTACTGTCTTTCCATTTAAATGTTTGTGTGTTGGCAATTTGATCAATCCTTTGCTGAAATAACACAAAACACACATCAACACATGAGTCTGTAATACCTTGTTTAATAAATCTTCATCTGATGTCACTCATAGGGAGATTATCAGCTCAAGTGGTATCAGAGATTTAGGCTGTAAGGCTAGAAAAGCTTGTGTTGGTTTAGTTGTGAATGCTCACTATATCAAAGCTCAAATTAGAAGAAGGAGAGTTGGTGGAAACTAATCCTAAAATTGGGAGAGTCTATTTTCGGAAGACAATGTCAGAGGAAGGTTCTATGGGGCCAGACCCTTAATTCATAAAGAGTTTCGTAGATATAAAGTCTATGGTAGAAGAAATGTATAGGGACTTTAGAACACCCAAGGATGAAGATTCATCATGTTCTAAACAAGATAAAGAAGAAGATGAGTCTCATTCCCATGACCACTCAAAGGGAAAGGGGAAAGAGGAAAACTTTTTCACACCTCCTAATAGCCCTGTGCATAATAAGAAAGCATCTTTGATTAAACTAGATGTTAAATCTGATTTGCCTATATATGATGGAGAGATAAATTCTAAAAAGTTGGACAATTGGATTAGACAAATTGATGTGTATTACAGGGTACAGAACATAGACTCAGACAAGAGTAAGATTCAGCTAGAAAGCCTACACCTAGGAGGCATTGCCTTGGTTTGATGGGAAGGAAGAACCAAAGCTGATATGAAAAGACATGGTAAGACCATCTCTGTCTGGAGTGAATTTGTTGCTGCAATAAAAAATTAGTTCTATCCATTGGCCTACATGCAACAAGCCATGATGAGTTGGCAAACTCTTTAGCATTTGAAAGGGAAAAGTGTGCAAGGGTATGCTCAAGAGTTCAGAAAGAGAGCATTGATGTTGGGTATCTCATTAGACTCACTAGAGACTCTTTTGAAGTACATTGATTGTCTACACAGCTACATGAGGTATACCATCCTCATGTTTAATCCCACTAGTATAGATGAGTTATCTGCCCAAGCTACTCATCTAGAAGCTAGAGGAAAGAATGGAAATCCAGAAGTTGGGGGACCATCCCAACCCACAATAAGCAAGAGCAAGGAGAAAAGAAAGTAGAAGTGGAAAGCAAGGAAGGCTAACACTTCACAGAAAGGCAAAGCTTCATGCACTCGCTGTAAAAAGGAGGGGCATGATGATGAGCACTGCTAGATTCTGCATCCAGAGCTGAGACCTAAGAAGTTCGAGGGCAAGAAGAAGAAGATTGCTGCAACTATTCAGAAAGATTTGGGGTCAGACTTGGGAGATGAAAAAATCATTGCAGCCACAGGTATAAAAGGTAAGAATTCTGAAGCATCTACTAGTAATTTTGCTCAATTTGTTATTGATGTAGAACATGAGAGAAAAAGACATGAGCTTTTCTATATTCAAGTTATTTCCAAAAATCAAAAGATTGATACTTTGTTTGATAGTGGCTCACAAGTAAATCTAATTTCTGAAGCAATTGTAAAGAAATTGGATTAGCAACTACACCTCATAAGAAACCATACCCATTAGGATGGTTGAATGATAAAGCACAACTACAAGTGACTAGACAGTGCAAACTCAAGTTTTATTTTGGGTCAACATTTGTAGATGAGGTGGAGTTAGACATAATTCCTTTGGATATATGTGGAATTGTTTTAGGAAGCCCTTACTTGTATGATAGAAAGGCTATTTTCTATAGAGCTGAGAACAAGTATCTACCTGTTAAAGATGGAATCGAATACTTTGTAAGATCTCATAAGCTCAAGAATAATTATACTCTCATAAACTCAGGACAGATGAAAAGAATGATAAATTTATGCAAACAGTTCTTACTAATGGTTGTAAAGGAAAAGAAACCTGACAAAACCAATGTATTTGAGGGTTGTAATGCTGATCAACAAGCTGATATGGAAAAGGTTGTTTCAGAATATGATGTCTTGTTTCAAGAACCTAAAGGTTTGCCACCTAAAAAGGGAATAGTACATGATATTATTTTGCAGCAAGATGTTCCATTGCCTAACATTGGGATGTACAGGTTTTCTGCTTTAGAGAATGTTGAAATCAAGAAGCAAGTGCAGGAGTTGCTCGAGAAAGGGTTCATCAAGTCTATCACATCACCATGTGGGTCACCAATCGTTTTGGTGAGAAAGAAAGATGGCTCATGGAGAATGTGTATTGACTACCGAGCACTGAATAAGATAACAATAAAAAATCGTTATCCCCTTCCTCGCATAGATGATCTTTTAGATCAATTAAAAGAAGCTATTTATTTCACCAAGTTGGATTTTCATAGTGGATACCATCAGGTCAGAGTTGCAGAGCAAGATGCATGGAAGACTGCTTTCAAAACAGAGCAGGGATTGTATGAATGGCTAGTTATGCCCTTTGGCTTAACTAATGCTCCTGCTACTTTCATGAGATTAATGAATGATGTACTCAAACCTTTTCTTGATCAAGTTGTTATTGTGTATCTGGATGACATTCTGATTTTTAGTAAAATGTGGGAAGAACATTTAAAGCATGTTAAGCAGGCATTAGATGTTTTGAAAAGAGAAAAACTTTATGTTAAACTCTCAAAATGTGAATTTGGCAAAACATCTCTAAACTACTTGGGTCATATAGTAGGGGGGGGGGGTGAATTGAAAATAGATACCTCTAAAGTGGCAGTCATTGTAAACTATCCTAAACCTAAGTCTGCTACAGAAGTGAGAAGCTTCTTAGGAGCAACATAATATTGGAGGAAGTTCATTTCTAACTTTTCCTCAATTGCAGATCCCTTACATGCTTTAACAAGATTAAATAAGGTGTTTCAATGGGGAGGCAAACATCAGAAAGCCTTCAACACCTTGAAAAAAAAAGATAAGTATAACACCTGTATTAGCACTGCTAGACCTACAAAGACCATTTGAGATCCAAATTGATGCTAGTGACTATGCCATGAGAGCAATGTTGACACAACACAGTAAACCCATATGTTATCATTTTGAGACTTTTAATCCTGCAGTAGTTAACTATCCTACATATGATAAAGAATTGTATGCATTAGTTTAGAGTGAGAAAAAGTGGAAACATTACTTAATGGGCAAAGAGGCAGTAATACATACTGATCATTAACCACTTCAATACCTACACTGCCAAACTAAGTTGCAACAATCAAGACATTACATATGGATGGGTTTTCTACAATAGTTTCATTTAGTCATCAGATATAAAAGGGGCATACATAACAAGGTTGTAGACATGTTATCTAGACCCATTATAAATGCATCTACCATACTTAAGCATAATTCTGTGCTACATGAAAGCTACATAGAACAATATGCTCAGGATATGGACTTTAAAGATGTATATGAAACTTTGAGTCAAGGCAAAAGAATAGAAGAATTGGACTATCATGTGAAAGACCAAATTTTGTACCATTGTGGGAAACTCTGCATTCCACAAGCAGAGAGGGTAAAGATAATTAGGGAAGTACACACTTCTCTGATATCAGGTCACTTTGGGGTAAGTAAAACAATTGCATAGCTACAAAGGTTCTGCTATTGACCGAAAATGAATGAGACGGTTTCTAGATATGTAAGAGGGCGTGCCATGTGTGCCAAAATCAAGACTATCAATAGAAAACTAGGTTTGTACACTCCATTGCCAGTTGCTTCTCACCCTTGGAGAAAGTGTTTCCATGGATTTTGTTGGAGGACTGCCTAAATCTAGGAAATGTAATGATTATCTATATGTTGTTGTGATACCTTGTAGTAAACAAATTATAGCTGAAAAAACTAAAAAATTGTTCTTTGAACATGTATGGGTTCATTTTGGATTGCCCACTTCCATTATATCTGATCGAGACACCTGATTTGTGGGGAAGTTTTGGTCAAGTTTGTGGGAACTGATGGACACCAAATTAAAGAAAAGCACAAATTTTCATCCACAAACAAATGACTAGATAGAAGTAGTTAACAGGACAGTGATCCAATTACTGAGAGGATATTGCAGCAAACATCCTAAACTTTGGGATGAACACTTGTGTTATGTTCAACATGCTTACAATAGAGCCAAACACTCTTCTACATAGAGATCTCCTTTTGGGACCTGTTTCGGTTTCACACCAAGGTCTCCTTTGGATTTTGTCTTTGGTAAAGATACCATGGTTGATAGACACAGTGATGTGGACAAGGCAACTAGGTTCATTGAATAGATCCAGGAGATCCACTAGGCAACACAGGAATAGCTAGAAAAGAGCCAGGCCAAGAATAAAGCTAGGCATGATAAGCATCGGATGGAGCATAGTTTTCAAGTTGGAGACCAAGTCTGGCTATATATCAACAAGGACAAGATGCAAGGTGAAGGTAAAAAGCTAAAACCTATCAGGTATGGACCCTTCAGGATACTTGAGAATATTGGTGAAAATGCTTTTCGCCTTGATCTACCAGCTTACATGCACATTGTAAATGCAGATTGTTTGAGGTTGTTTGAACCTTCAATGATTGAGGACCTTGAAGAGCAGAGTCAATTGCCTTCTGTTGATGACCTGCTACCTGAATATCTTAATGAATTGTAGGAAGACACAGTGCTGGACAGGAAGGTAAGGACGACGCGCAAGGGAGATGTGGAATACCTTAGGATTGGGCTCAGAGGTTCAAAGCCGAGCAGTGTGAAGTGGATTGAGATTGGACAAGTGAGAAAGCAATACCCTCACTTAGTTGATGCTTGAAAACCAACTTTTGGTGGTCCAAAAACTTTTTTCAGTGGGAAGGTCATGATCTGAATTGGATCCATAAAAGAATATCAAATAACCATGATTGTATCAGGTCGGGACAAATCTCTAAGAATTCAGAAACTGCGATAAAAAACACCCTTGAACTAGTGGCAATGGTAGCCAGTGTGGAACGACAAGGACCTCGGTCAAAGCGCGCTGACCGAGGCCCATGGAGACTGCACAAGAGGTCAAAGTAGCCCCTGGGAGCCCTAGATCGGGAAAAGGAGATGCATTTTGATGCACGATTAGTGCTTAGCGCTAATTGTGCATCACTGGGTGAACAGGGCCAAAATGGAGGAGCCTCGAGCACTCGGTTGTGTCAGGAGCCAAAGAAACGCGGGCGAAAAGTGAAGAAAAAGTGCTAAAGGACAAGGTGGGACCCGCGCTCCAAAAAATGGCAGTATTGATCGGGGTGCCCTCAAACGGTAAGCGGTTCTGAAGAAATTGGAGCGATCCCATACATCAATCGACGCGTGGCAAGTGGAGGTGAGAGAAAAACAGCGTTGATCATGTGCTATCGTTCAAGCAAGTCAACCATGTAGAACGTGCGCATGACGTTGGATCTGGGGGACTCAGATCGAATGGTTGAGATCGTGCCCGATGGGGGAAGCAGAATCGACGAAGGAACATGCTGCGTTTTAAAGGGATTTGGAATCCGTTTGACCACCACGATGGAGGAAGAATGCATCCATGACGTAAATGAAGAAACGAACTGACAAAGCAAGCTGGCGCTATTTAGAGGAGGACATGTGGCCACTCCCTAAGCATTGATGATGATGAGGAATAGGGAACTCCAAGCATAGTTGTAAAAGGTGAATCAATAGATGTGCAAGAGGAACTGAACAAGCATGAGTTCGAATGGCTTCAAAGCCATGAATAGAGACATAATACACAGTTTTTTTTAATTAGTCAGAGTGAACCCTAAGAGGAGGACTGAACAATTTGAGACAGAAACTAGAGAAGAAGGCAGTAAAGAAAAAGCGGAAAGAGACAGAGGGACGAGATAATCAATAGCAGCATCGAGCACCAGAGAGCTTGAGAAATTCAAGCCATCCCATAGAGGAATCTATCCGGACTAAGCACCACATTTGGCTCTTTCCACTATAGACCAGAAGGTCACAGAGCTGGTAGGAAGAAGAAGAGTCTGTGTACTCTAGTGGCTTGGGGAATCCAAGAACCACCCTACCAAGAAAAACCTGCTTCACGAGAACTGACATTGAGTCCCTGTATTGTAATTCTTTGCCTAAAGGCACAATAAAACATGGCCACCTCCAAAAGCTGGACCAGAGATGTAGCCCTGGAGAATAGAGTGAACTCCTTATTAAAATTCTTGTGTCTTTGTGTTTTCTTATTGTATTTCTCTATTGTCTTTCCATTTAAATGTCTGTGTTTTGGCAATCTGATCGATCCGTTGCTTAAATAACACAGAACACACACTAGCACATGAGTCTGTAATAGCTTGTTTAATAAATCTTCAACTGATGTCACTCATAGGGTGATTATCAGATCAAATTAATTCTCACAAACATCACTCAGGGCTACTGGACATTTAGGGACCAAAGGACCACCCCAAGTGAACAAACCTTGAGCTGGGGTTGTTTTTCTCACATCTTAAGCCCCAATCACATGCAAAAAAAGGAAAGGGTGTAGCTATAGGGCCCAAACCTCATGCATGAGACTACTTCCATGTGGTTATAGCCCAAAATTTCCAATTCAAAGGGTGTGGTTTTGAGATCTGAGCCACTTTTTCAAGCCAACCTCTAGACCATTTCCCAAAATCACATGTAACTCCTCAGACAAATAATATAATGACAAAGCTAATCATGTAAAATTGGAATAAGGACTAGACCCATAGATGCCTAATCCATAACAGAAACACATGGCAAACATAAGAGTTATAGGTCATGAATGCACATCTAATGATAAGAGTGTGAGATTCATCTGAGAATGACCAAGAAGGCTCTATTCCCTCTCCACATAGCCATTACACTTATTAGCCTATACATTCATCAATCAATCAATAACTAAATGATTCATGATAATTGTCATAAATGGTACACATCATATAACCAACATATAACCAAGAAATGACTATCATAAAATCCATGGAAACTCAACCATAATATCACCAATATAATACTACAAATAGATCACAATAAGAAAATATCTCATATTAACATATGAAACCAACCAAGCCAGTGACTTCCATGTACCACTTGACCATAGATTGGGCT
>APFE030711390.1:12597-24907 GCA_000404065.3 Pinus taeda
ATTGAATGCTATAGGATTCTAGTGCTATGGCTTGATATAATAAGTGTTTCTCTATCTCTGTTAATGTTTCTGTTATTTGTTTTAACTCATAACTTTCACATGCTGTTCTAAATCTAGGAAAGACAGAAAAAGAATAGCTCAGGATTTGTCCATGGAGACACCCTGATCTCAATCTATCTTCACTATAAATGTTTTCTACAACTTCAGTTTTTTAAATTGGAATTCTTAATTGCTCCAATAAGCCCTGAATATCTCACAGTCACTATTTATTAATTCATTTATGCTACTAAGTAAAGATTGTTGTTCAAATTGGTATCACACTATCTGTAACTTCATTTCCCATTGTTTCACTCACTAGACGGAAAATTATATTAACAATAGCCATCTAGCCTTGCAGCAAAACTTTCTCCATCATAGGCACCAAAACTATCTCACATTTCTGACTCCATATGCCCAATGGATTAGCATCTTCTGCACTCTTCATGCCCCTCTTACAACAAAAGTTCACCAACCAAAGTCTTAAACAGGAAACTGAAACTTTTAACTAGCCTAAAATCTTCGCAACGCATAGCTGAAACTTAAAGAGAGAGCCCTCTCTGATTATAGATGGCTAGGATCTATAATCCAAAGGTTGGTTAGTGGTTACCCCGACCGTATTCCCTTGGGAGTCATAGGGAACAACCTGGGTGTTAACGCTAGGAATACCATGGTGAGATTCTGGTAAATCCTAGTTGTATAGATGAGGGCTTGGGCCTAGGAATCCCTTGGCAGGATTATAGTAAAGCTTGCGGAATCCTTGGTTTTTTTGTTGTAAGTCCAACATTCATGCTTGGAATATGGCACGAGGGTAATTGGTTGAAAGAAATATTTGGTTCAGCCTAATCTGTGGTTGAGTGGTATGTGGAAGTCCCTAACATGGTTGTGCATTTCATAAGTTAATAATATCTCTTTTCCTCTTGTAGTAGATGTGCTTGTTATTATGTGATTTTAATGGTCTTTCTATCATTGCTACTATTTTGGTTATATGTTGGTCATAAGCATTGTTTTATGACAAACTTGAGTTATGGTCCTCATCATGTTTTGATTATTGAATGAATGAATAGTAAATGTATGACCTAATATACGATGTTGCAACTATTATGAGAAGGCAAGAGACCTTCTTGATGATTCTTAAATAAGTATGAGACACATTTGTTTAGATGTGTATTTATGACCTGTACATTACATGTCCATGATGTGTTTCACGAAATGTCTGTTATGGTTAGGCTTGGTTAGGAGAAGTTCTTTATCAATTTTTGTGGTAGAAGATTTTTCTTTGTGTCAGTTATTGTTTTGGAAAGTTTCATCAAGTTCTGGGTAGTGACCTAGAGTCTAGCTCTAAAAAGGTGGCACATATTTTGCGGTCTTAGGCACAATACAAGTTGAAAAATATTGTAGTGACACCCTTACAGTGGTTATGCATGTGATTGGAGGCCTACACTCACATGGATTCAAGCTTGTGCATTCAACTAGGATTCCATATGAGTGAAAAGGAAAGTTAACTCAGGTTTTGGACACCTAGAAGTGTTTTTGAGCCCTTGGGGGTCCTATAGAACCTTAGGAAAGTTAGTAAGATTTTGTTTTATCGATTTCACTTCCTTGAGGTGATGTAGGAGGTTGAGTCATATCATACTAACTATTTCGCACATATTTACCTTGGTAGACCAGTAAACTTGGGTAAGTGTGGGAGGAGGGTGTTACAGATTGGTATCAGAGCTCCGAATTTGAACACTTGAACTAGATGGGTGGAATTTGTTTTTCATGCATGCATGTAGGTTGTATATGTGTTTATCATGCATACATGGTGATGGCCATTGTTGCAGTTGTTTTGTCATGTATAATTTGATTATGTTGATGTTGGGATCTGTTTGTCATAAATACATGTCAGTGTCTCTATGTTGTTATACATCCATTGTTATGGGCATGATTGTCATGCATGAGGTCATTGTATCCATTTTATGTCATCATTTTAACCACCTCCTCCCACATGTACTCACTTTCACCTATTTTCCTTGGGTAAAAATGAGCTGAGGGCCACTGTGATAAAATTCCACAACTTAAGACCTTACTAAATTCTCTCCAGTGATATAGGATCTCCAAGAGAAACCCAAATCCTCTAGGTGTCCAACCCTTGAGATAACTCTCTTTTTCAGTAACCTAGAGCCTCAATCTCTCCCTTTCAAAGGCATGCTAGCAATTGTAGCCCACCAGTCATACTAATAAAACTACCTCCATGAAAATGTGGACTTTTCTAGATAGTTCTATGTTAACGACCCCAAATTCTAAGCCACCTTTTCTAGGCCAGGACGTAGGCCTCTTCCCATAACTCAATGAAACTTCTAGGAAAGATATATTACATAGAAACAAAGTGTATAAACCAAAACGTGAACCAGGACTTGAATGGACTGTTCCCAACCGGGACTGACATTGTGTCAAACACATGGTAAATATGAAAACTACAGGTCATGAATGGATATATGAACATAAGGATCTAAAAACTTATCTAAATTTAAACAAGGGCCAATACCTTCTAAAAATAGTGGTTGTAACACCAATTAGGTCATATACTCATTAACCATAAATTCATCGAATGAAATGTGATAAGATCCGTACTTAGATCTCTCAATTAACCATGCTTATAACCAACGTATAACTAGATAAATAACAATGAGAGAACAACCTTTTAAGCCACATAATAACAGGTAAATTTACTCATCAAAACAATAGGAACTTAGCTCTTATTAACCATATTTAAAATCCAACCAAGTTAGGGTCTTCCATGTACCACTCGACCATAGATTGGGCTGAACCAAATCTTTCATTCAATCTACATCCATGTGCCATATTCCAAGCATGAATGTTGGATCTCATGGGGTAAAACGATCCATAAACAACCAAGGTAATCCAGAGGTTAAACCACCTTCACCCGCACCATACCATGATTGCACCTAAACCAATCTTGAGATCACAAAACCAAACCAAGCTTAAATGCCTCACAATTCCTTCACCGTCCTGTGAGGAATTTTCCTATCTCCATGTTCATGTTGATAGCTTCCTAAAGAACACCATGTTCACCCCCAACTCTTGGTGTTTTATTGAAACCACCTTAACCAGATCCAAAAACTTTCAGAAATCCAAAGCTAAACTGAGAAAGAATCCCATCACACCATGGCTATCTGGAAATGGAAAGGTAAGTCTAAAACTATTGTCAAAACCTGGCAAATCCATGCCACCGATAGCAAAGAAATGAAAATACACAAAAGCATATTCCATGCATGCCAAAACCAACTAGCAAACCATACATGCAATTTGTGACCTGCAAGTATTCCTATTAAAGCTGTCTGATCCAAGCTTTCCTTGCTTGATCCTTACTTCCTTTGCCTTCTTTGGCCTTCCTTCTCCTTCCTCTCTTTCCTTGTTTGCTTGCTTTCCTTCTCCTCTTGGTGATCTTCTCCTCTATGAGACTGACTCCAAAATTATACTAACAAAAGGCTACCAATTGATGCTTTAATGTCTTTTTATTATTCATGCTTCCAATTTCTTCATGTTTCCTCTATTTTCCTTCAATTTCCTCCTCACATGCAACATGTGGCCTTTGACCTCCCTTTTCTCCTATTTTCCTTTATTTTCATAAATAAAATGCCAATACTACATTTTTTCCTTTTCAAATCCTTTGCCATTTCCTTTCCCAATTTCCCCTTAGCCATAAACAGGACAAGTGATTCCCACTAAGATATTTTGCCCAACATTCATCTTGGAATAAGTGCCCTTGACATTGGTCTTATTTTTCCTTTATTAACTTTATTAAATGAAGTTTTAACCCGGTGTTATTACAATCATGATGTTAATATGTGGGCTAAGATAGAGTAGGAAAAGAAGATTATTAGAGCGAGTTTGCAGTAGTGGACCTCGGGGTAAGAGCATATTGTCATACACATTTATATGTTGGGTATGTAGGTATGTTGGTTAATGATTATTATATGAATTAGGGTTATATACATGTTTGTCATTCTATTGTTGTTGTGGTTACATGCATGATAGATGTTAGTGAATCAGTGTGTTCATATGCAAATTTTTCAGATAGTCATGCATGGTATTTAGCTTGTTGTTATATGCATTGTGGTCATTTGCGTGATAGTTATGGTCATTGCAGCTAAGATCTTGATGTTATATGTATCATGATAATCTGGATTGGCCTATGCATATGGTTATGGTTATGATATTCGCATATGAGTCAATATACTTGTGATATTGTGTCATACTAATATGGACTAACTTGTGAAAATGTGATAGCCTCCCCTGAGATATATTAAGGTATGAGTTTGATTATGTATTTGGTTTATTTAGCATGGTATGTTTATGGGATGTTTGAATGTTTGATTAATGGAATAAATGAGTATGTTTTTATAAGATTGCATGAAGGAATGATGTTATTTTAAGTTGTTTGTACTAACACATAAGTGTTGAGATAGTTGATGTGTACTTGCGAGTAAGTGGGTGCTACTTGTAGTATAATGCTTTTTTATAGTGATTTGATTGTTGATTATGACATGGTTGTTAGTATTGATAAAAGGTTGATTTGAAATTAATAGATATGGTGTCTTGATCTATGGAACATGTGGATGGCATGTGTGAAAAATTGCAGAGAAACATGCTTGGTATTATCATGACAAGGTAATATTTGATTTGTTTACATAACTAATAGTTGTGTGATGTGACAATACATAATAAGACTCAATTGCAGCAAGGTAAAAGGTAAAAGAAAGGAATTGGGTGACAATTCCTTTGATTGTGTTTGGAAACCACATTTCTAAACAAATGAGTGCTTTACATGAATAAGAAGTTTTCTTATCCTTGACTTCATTTGACATTATGTGATATGTGCCATAGTTATGAACATCTATTTGATAGGTATAAGAAATTGTTTTCAATTTTGGTTGGATTCATCAAGGAATTGGAATCCCTTGAGAAATTATATATGTAAGCATTCAGTTATAGGGTAGCATGCTTAACAAATTAAGATAAGGTAACTGATACATTTTTATGTTTATTTATGCACTAACAGTTATGTGTTTATGGTAGTATGATGCAAGGGATTGCATGGAAAAACTGACTGCCATGAAATCTAGAAGAAGGCTTATGTTGATATTTCCTTCAGAACCATGGGGTTGAGTCATGGTGTTTCTTTCTAGTCTGTTCTGTTAGTTCTTTGTGATTTGTTTGCACTTGAATTGAATTTTTGTTTATGTCTAGTGCATAGCCATGCCACTTTTTTGTGGTGTCGTATTGCTATTGGTATTTCATGGCTTTCTTCTTGTTTATTTCTTGTTCTTGACTTTTATGTTTGAGGGTCTTGGGAATTTGTTGGGGAAAGAGGAAAGTTAATTTAGCTCAAGAGTGATGAATGAAATGCAATAGGTAATGGAAGACTTGGATGAAGCTCAGTGCATGAGTAAAGACCAGATGAAGATAATAATATGACAGCTAGTTGGATTGGTAAAGTCCATTGGGGTAAATGGATGGTGGTAGGACAATCATGAGGAACATAATTAGGAAAGGTAAAGTGAATGGGTATGAGGCATCAAATTCCTTGGCTACGTTGGGAATGATTGTTCTCAATGTTGTGCATGTTGTGCATGTATAAAGGGGGATCTCTTAACCTAGACCTTATTATATCTGTTCATTATGTTGTGATCATGATTATGTTGATGCCTATATATCTATACATGTATGTATGTATGTCAGTTCCTAAAGGGCCTTCAACGATCATGATTGATTTATGTTAATGATTATATATATGTATGTATGCATTTCGTTGTCTAATAGGGTCACGAGGGATCATTCTTGTGGAGGAATCATTTCTTATGTAGGTGAATGACATGAAGGGGATCCTAGTCTTATGACGAATCAAGCGGAAAGAGTAGCCTTGATAGCTAAATGAGGCTAGTATTATGTGGATATGATTGATATTATGTGCTTGCACTATTTTTGTGTTTATGCTATGACAAGTAATGTTGAGGGATACATCATCATAATGAAAGCAGTGTGATCCACAACATGATAGAATAAGCATGGATATTGGAAAGACAATAGAAGTAAGGTTGCTTGGTAGATTCAGTGTATGGTATCAGGATGTGCAATACTACTGTTGTGCATTTGTTATACATGTTGTACATATAGTGTTGTGCAGATGTTGGATATGCAATGTTGTGTACATATAGTGTTGTGCATATGTTGGATATTTGGTGGCGTACATATGGTTCTTTATGCATGTTGCATATGCAATGTTGTGTAAATATGGCATAGTCTGCATGTTGTACATATGGTGCTATGTACATGTGGTGTTGTGTACATGTTGTACATAGGGTGTTATGTGCAGGTGGTGTTGTGTACATGCCATGCATTTGGTGTTGTGTACACGTCGTTCATGTGGTGTTGTGTACACATTGTGTAGGTGGTATTGTGTACATGTAGTGTTGTGTACACGGTGTGCAGGTGGAACTATTTACATTTGGTATTTTGTACACGTACATGTTGTGTTAAGTACATGTGGTACTATTTTATGAGTACAGTGTAGTCATTGTATCATGACATGTGTATTCGTTGTGTCGTACTCTGTGTACGTATATGCATTGTGTTGTACACTGGGTGTAGGTGTATGTGTTGTATGTCAGGTGTAGGTGCATCCATTGCATGGTGTTGTATGTATGTAATGTACACTATGTGTATGTGTACCTGATTGGAGATAAGCAGAGGCACTAGGTGCTTGTCGGGTGTAGCAAATGATCTAGTGTGTATACAGAAATAAAAAAGGCAAAAGTGAGAACCAATTAAAGGATAAGTATCAGTATTTTATTTCCATTTTATTATTCATGTGATCTATGACTCTAATTTATGATCTTTACATGTGTTATATGGTTTTGATTATGTTGGTTGCATTTTGAGCTAACCAGATGTGATATGTTTATACATGATGTTTTGATCGAAGAGCTAGTTTGACTTTTTGTGATAGAAAATAAACATACGTGAAAGTGTACCTTATTGATGAGCTACCAATGAGATATGATTTTAGTTTCTTTCAATTTCTTTTGAATCTACTGGAAACTATGTGCTTGGTATAGGAAATCGTTAATATGCCCAATTGTGTGGTTGAAACTAACTACAAGAATGAAAAACAATGACAAAAGGAATTGGAACGGGCAACAATATGTTGGTAAATCACTTGAGGAATAGGGTCATTGTGGGACACTGGTACCCAATAGTTTACATTGATTTCCATGAGAATTTTATGACCGATATGATGGTTTTGGGGCAGGGATATGCCTTGGTTTTTGGATCTTCAAATGCGAATAACCTTGCCAAGGGAGGGGTCACCCAAAGGGCTGTGTAGCAGAGAAGGGGATGCCCATGTAGATTTTCATGTAAATTCAACACCTCATGTAATTTTTTAAAACACAAGACTAGAATATACTCTACTTTCAACAACGAAAACCAATAGATCGATGAAAACAATAATCAACAAAAGGAAGATAACCAATCATGCATTAACACAATATTTATCTGGGGAAATAAGCCACTCTAAAACCCAACTATCTATATTGCATTAGTCACAAATCCAAGATGAAAGTATAATGCTTGTTCTCACTAGAACAATCCCTACACAAGTATATCCAAATCTCTACCTCACAAGCCTACTCTAGCCAACACTTAGCAAATTATCACGCCTGCCAAGCCCGTATTTCCTTGCGCAATTCCTGAGAGGATAAACCCATATTTAATTGGGAAATCCTTCTTCCAAAACTATGTAATCAAAACTTAGGTCCATAACTGATTACATGCATGACCTGTACAACTCGTAAAATCATACAACCAATAGTACACTATCCATACACTCTAGTCTCAATTGGGTCTATCTCTAAACTTACATGCATGAGTTTCTCTTGAGTGAATCTCCAGTTAGCTAGAGTAGCACTAAGGATTCACTAGTGCACAAACTCACTACTAGACCTCTACTAGTTCCTCCAACAGTTAAAACTAGTTTAACTAACCATAACTCAATCAAACTGAGTTATCTAATTACAACTCAAATAAACTCATCCGAGGCCCCTAAAATTTAGGGATCACACATAGATGAATACATAAATACTTACATCTAGAAATTCCTAAGTTGATTAATTCAATTAAACTTAATTAAATAGTTACAGGTTGTTATGAGAATAGAATTCAATTTAATTCACAGTTTAATTCAAGGACAAATTAAACTAGAATTTCTTGTTTTAATTTCTCAACACTCCCTCTCAACGAGAAAGGGATTATTAGCTAACCTAATTCTGTCTCTGTGAAACTCGAATTTACATCTTGACAATGCCTTTGTCAAAATGTTTGCATCCTGCTCCTTTGCGGGAATGTACTCCAACACATAATTTGCCTCAATACAAAATCATGAAGATGATGATATCATATATCAATATGTTTGAAATGATCATGAAAAAATAGATTTTTAGAGTGTTTGATACAACTCTGATTATCACTGTAAATCAAAGTTGGATCCATTTATTGACCAAACAAACCAACCAAAATCTTCCTCATCCAGATGGCCTCACCTGCTGCTTGACTTGTAGCCATGTACTCTGGCTCTGCCGAATTGAGTGCAACCAATCTCTATTTCTTGTTATATTATGAAATAGTTGTTGACCCAATACTGAAGATCCTTCTTGATGTGTTCTTCCTCTCATATGGACTCCTTGCCCAATATGCATTGGCGAAGCCTTGAATCTTCATTCAATATGTTCGTCTGTACCACAATCCATACTGAATAGTGCCTCTAAGGTATCTCAACACATGCTTTCCTTCCTTCCAATATAACTTGCTAGGCCTAACCATCGCTTGACTAATATGGTGAACTCCATAGCACATGCTCGGTCGTGTGTTCACCAAATACATGAGTGAACCCACAAGCTACCTATAAATGGTAGCTTCAACTACTTCACCTAAAGTAGCATCCTACTTCCTCTAGTTACCTGCTAGAGGAGTCTCCATGGGTTTACTACTCTCCATGTGGAACCTTTAAGTATATCATTGACATATTTTCCCTAAGAGACAAAAAGTTCACCATCACCTTGCCATACTTCCATGCCTAGAAATTAGAAAATAATGGATAAGCCCCAAGTCCATCTCAAAATCTCTTGCAAGATCCTCCTTGCAAGACTTGATCGACTTATCATCACTTGCCAAAATCAAATCATCGATGTATAAAAAAATTCTCAACAATTTACCTTCCACCATAATGTGGTATAGGTTTGCATCTGCTTCATTTTTGGTGAAGCCCAACCCGTTGAAGTGGTTATCGATCCTAGTGTACCAAGAACTGGGTACCTACTTTAGTCCATACAATGCTCACTTGGGTCAGCACACATGTGACTCATAGTCAAAGGTCTCAAAATCTTCAGGTTACTCAATATGCACCTCTTCCTCAATTCTTCCATTAAGGAAGGCTATCTTTACATCTATATTATGTATCTTCCAATCCATATATGCTGATAGTATCAATATGGATCTGATTGATGAGTACCTTGCAACAGGAGCAAAGGTCTCGTCATAGTCAATCCCCTCAACCTGTGAAAAGCCACAGGACACAAACCTGGAGTTATGATTCCCCACACTACTATTTGTTTCTTGCTTTACCTTGTAAAGCCATTGGGAGCTCACCATTGACATGACTACCAATTTTGGGACCACATCCTAAACATTGTTACGAACAATGAAGTCATACTACTCCACCATGGCATCAACCCAAACTGGTTGTTTCACTGCCTCCTCAAAGGAGGATCGATTTGTCTCAACACATCCTCTCATAAGATCCATGTACCCAGTGTACCTCTCAGGTGACCTCCTCTACCTGCATTGTGGTGTGGATGATGCCACATTCTCTCTTGTATCATGTAATAACTTGTCAGCCTCTCTAGTGCACTTTATCCCATCTCTAGAGGACTCTTCCTGAGTGGATGTCTCCACTTCTGGATCCTTTGTGTGTGGCTGCTCCACATCAATCTAAGGCTACTCAACCACATGTAGTTGAACCTCGCCCTCAAAGGAACATCGCATGGCCTTCTCTTCATCAAATCTGATATCCTTAAGAATCACTATCATCCTCTTAGTTAGTAGGTACACCTGATAGTTGTGAGGTGTATTAGTGTAACCCACAAATATCCCCAACAATGTTGTTCGTTCAAGCTTCTTTTGTGCATCTTTTATCACATGGAAATATATTAATGACCCAAAAATCTTGAAGTGACCAACATATGCTCTCTTCCCTCAAAAGGCCTCCTTTGGTGTACTCATCCCAAGAATCCAATGTGGGCTTATGTTCTTCAAATAAACAAATTTGTTTCACGCCTCAGCACACAAGTGTAGTGGTAGGCCTTGACCATACAACATCACTCGTTATACCCCTACAATGATTTTGTTCTTCCTTTCAGCCACCCCATTCTACTATGGGTTATGGTGTGTCATTAACTCTTATTTAGTCCCTTCTTCCGCACAAAATTTCTTAAACTCATTTGAGACATACTCACCACCATTATCACTTCTCGTAGCTTTAACCTTCCTTCCAGACTCTTTCTTTACCAATGCTTTAAATTCACAAAACATTGCAAAAGTTTGGTCTTTTTGTTGGACACCTAATCCTCTAAGGGTTGGTGTGGAAGCTGAATAATCTAAGGAAGTCCAAGAGACCTCAGAATACAAAACCAAAAGTCATGTGAATGTACTCTAAATGTATATCATTTGTTAATAATAGATACTCTCTCATGCTTATCATTCATTTATTGTTTCTGCCATGTATGTGTCTTACATGGTATCAAAGCAAGGCATATTCCTGCCTTGTTGCCTTTCTATATTTTGAACATGAGATGGTTAATTCCATGAAGATAAATCTCCCGCACTTTCCTGTGCCTAGTGTTTGTAGTGAAAATGTGGTCTGCTGGAGCCCATTGAATGCACGTAAACCTTTCCTGCTAGAGCATGGTGTTGGAAGAAGTACACTCTGCATTTAATAGAAAATCAAACAACCTTTAAATTTTATGTTGCATGGAAGACTGAGACGACCGTGGTGAGTGCCATGAGTGAAGTAAGTATGTATTACAACCTTAAATATTCGATACATATTCTGCATTGAATGGTATTTTGCGTTGAATGGTAATGTGTTGACTACATTTTGGATGAACATTGTGTTGATTGACATGGAGTGATTATCATGCGGTATTACTATGTTCATAATACTACATTACCATAACAGTTTCTTGGTTAACGCCTCTGTTATAGCTCCAAATCTCACTATTATGGTTTGTGATGCTGCATTCATGGCCTAGGGCAACCCCTCCTTCCAGACTTGGTCCAAAATATAAAAAACAGTGTTTTATTCCCTGTACACAACATTTCCCTGAGCTAAACACGTGTATACGCGGGTTCATATATACCCAACCCGCGTATATGTATTAAAACACTTAAAAATTTATAAAAATCCTTATTTTCGGGTAGAGATCGCGGGTTTTACCTACTGATCACCTGTTAGTGCCCGTGGCCTCAACTGTCCCCAACCAATTCCTAACTAAAAAACTACTTTGGAATTGGTATAAAATGACACCAAAGGGAAGGCCTAAGAGTAGGAGAGAGTATAGAGAAAGTTTATTATACTGAGATTTCCCCCTGATCAGGTCTGAAGACCCTTGTGCCTTCTGCACTTCCCCCATTTTGTACAGGAAACCCTTGTTTCCTTGTGATTGGATGTTCATCCCTTAGTTATGACATCTTGGAGTGAGTATTGGAAGGAGACCTATTAGAGGCTTGAGGCGGGACGGATCCAGAAGGAGGCTGAGCTTTGAGCCTGCAGAAGTGGTGCAGGTGATATTGCTATTTTTTTTGTACTATTCTATTTGTCTAATAAAGAAACACGTCTTGTTCCCGATATGCTTCTTTCTTTATGTTAATGATGTTCATGTTTGAATTTCATGTATGAATGGATGTCTAAAAGTTTATAACTAACTCCTTTCTTGTATAACATAAAGATGATTTTCACATAAAATCTTTGTCCATATACTGCTGCATTCCTTGGAATTGTTGTTTTTACAGGGCAAAGGAGCGGAAGGGACGTGAAGAAGGGTTTGGACCCTTGAGGAACTACCCAAACGTAGGACCTGAGGTACGTCTTTCTCACCTTAGAAATAGCTTTTTCTAGCATAATGGCTATGTGTGTGCATGTTTCTTGATTTAG
>APFE030711403.1:740-14432 GCA_000404065.3 Pinus taeda
TCATGTTGCATTTCTTCCTCTTCTTCATGAGTCATGCTAGAGCTTTCAAGTTGCTTACTAGGTGTTTTCATTTTCTTTCCTCGGGGCATCAATTACCAATATTAATGCTTTATTATGCCCTTTGAATTCCTTCAAACTAATTTTTCAAACCAAGCTTATGCAAAAATTTAAAAAAAAACTACACACCTTTTTTCACTTTGTAGGAGCTTGATATTGAATTTGATGTATCTCTGTAATTTCAGATCATCTAGTTTTGAAATTACGACTTGTAGTAGCCCTCTACGTCCTCTTTCCAATGCCACCATTCTGAACCAAACTGAGTTCTCCAAGAAAGAGTTATGCACAATCTCCCAAGATGACCCGATTATAGACCTTTCTAGAAGAATAAACTTGTATGAAGTGTCACATGTCACTGTTTCAACCTTTGCCACTGAAAAATATATACAAGAAACTATAGGCCATCCTCTTTCTGTACCTTCTTACAAAATTTCAATCCGATGCTCAGAGAGAAAGTTATGACGATTTTCCCCAAGTCACCTATTTGGAATGTAATTCAGGAGTTTACGAAAAGACCAACTTCCTCGGATCATATCTCCGCAAATATAGTGCGAAAAGCTCTGAAATTCAGACCTGAGGTTTAGTGCGATTTCATCTCAAATGGGTTTTTTTCCGCTTCTGAAACGTCGCAGAAAATGTTTTGATAGCAAAAATGCCATAGTGACCTCTTTGGAGTAGTGAAACCCTAGAATCCAAAGCTCTGATACCAAATGTTATGAAACTAGCTCAAGAAAAGATAGAAAAGATAGATCAACGTCTTATAATTCAGCCTCTTCGAGGGGGCAACCTCCTTTACATTACATAAATGAACAATTCTTGGATATTCAAATGACAAAACCTCCTTTCTATATATAGGAGTCTAAGGAGTCACAATATAATCTAGCCGACCTAACAATAATAATATAAAGCCACAAAAATAACAATAGAGGGATTCTATGGGGCATAGTAATAAAAATATGGGGACAATAGGGGCACAACAATATTAATAAGGGATACAACTACAATAGTCATGGGGTAATCACTAGTATTATAGGGACCTAACAATACTCCAAGGTTCCTACTTTAGAATGAACAAGACACTCGTCTTCATGCATAAACATGCTTTGAAACTAAAATAAAAAAAATATTAAATGTAGATCCACAAGTTTCTTATGTGCTTACAACCATTTGCTAAAAATAAACATTCAACAATATCTCCAGTATTTTTTCTAACAACTCACAATTAATCTCTTCAAAAGCTCCAAGATTCTTTCCAAATATTGGATGATTGATTAATAATCCCAAATACTTAGAAAACCTTGAATTATTGAAGAAGAAATTCAAATTTGGTTATATAGATTTAAAGAAAGTGGTAAAAATCTGCATTATTATGTGATTCAATTGTTCCTGTAATTACTAGCACGTTATTGTAATTACCAACCAATTGAACTAAGTTTCAAGTATAAGTACATTATTTCTAATATATAATAATAAATTCACATAAAACACTAAAACAAATGCATTAGAAAATTATTTTGAATCTAATCCTACCTAAAGCATTAACATGGACTTAATATGAGGTCATGGGAAAGTGAGAAATGATTAAAAATCAACCTAAATTTTGTGTAAAGATGGTAATAGGATGTGAAAGCATGGTAATTTTTGTGGCTCAACATACATTGATGATATGAATGTTATTTTTTTGTAGCATCACATGTGTTCTAGTCTTGAAACTTTGTGGAGAGGCTAAAACATAGGAGTTCTCCATAATCCATAAATTGTTTCTAGAAATTCCACCTAGAAGTGTCTCAATTATATTATTAGCCTATTTTTAAATATTTCCTAAGTCTAAACTTAAGAAAATAGGTTAATTGATGAGTATTAATTGAGAAATGTTGGAATCATATAGAAATGTATAGGGATCGATTGGGAAATAATCTTAGCCCTTTGATTAAGTTTTAATCTTGGTCGTTGGAGTCTAAACAGAAGATTATGAGAAGAAGTTGACGCATAGATGGAAAACACACACTTGACACTTGAGATCGATTTCCTTAGGTAGTTTGATCCTCTAGATAGCAAAAACAGTTACGAGAAGAGATGAGGCAGAGAAGGGAAACAAAGAAAGAGAGGGGCGAAGATAATGAGGTCAGAGGAAGATTTTCCAAACTCGGTGAGTAATTTGCAAAGAGGCAGAGCTAGCCACAAAGAGGGTACACAAGGGATACATAGAAACCTCCAAGAAGAAATTCAATTTATCTAGAGAGAAGTTGGTTTTCAGTGCGAGAGGCTGAGAATATTTTCCAGAGTGATGGAGAAACAATTGCCCAGCTAGCAATAGGCAATATGAATTTTTTGGAAATTGATTCAGGCATAGCATAGAAAAGACTACACTAGGGTGATGTAGGCTTGCACAAAGCTGGTTGGATGACTAGCTATTCAGTAGCAGTCAAAGCCTCGATTTCTTGTGGGGTGAGGAAAAATTCCTCATTATATTTTTGCCAGTATTTTCTCTGCAAGATTTCCAGTTGTTGCTAGCTAGATTTTACTCAAATTATTTCACTACTACTTAATAATTAAAACCCTCAATTGTTGCACCAGTTTTACCAAGTTGGTTTTTCTAGGGACTCTTGTCCAAAAACAACTATGTCAAATTAGTTGTGTGTGTGTGCTAGTATTTTCTCATATTCTAGTTTATCTTCCATAGAATTTAATTTAGTGAAAATTGCAGTAGTGAATTATTCACTATTTGTGTGGCAAAATAAATTATTAATTAATTTATAGTTAGAAGAATAATTTCTAGTTGTTGCAATAGTTGAAAATTTCACATGGCATCAGAGAACTTTTTATCAGATGGGGAATCTGAGAAGTGGAGGCAAAAATTCATTGTTCAGAGGGAGCAACAAGAAAAAATTATGGAGGTTATTCAAAGCCTAAGCCAAACATTGCGAATTGCTTAGGTAAGTTTTATTTTCTAGTGCAGGTTGGTAGAAAATTTAGCTTGCCAGTTGAGTGATTCCAGCAAGTAGAGGGAGCAAGAGTTTAGTATTTTCATTAAACAAATTCCTTGTTTGGATGCAAAATCTTTTTGTAGTAGTTTTTCTATAGTAGAATCAATTCTAGCTGGAAGAGAAAAGTGCATGCATGAAGGGGGGAATTTCCAAATTTTCGTAGATGGTTTTCAGTTCCATTTTTATGGAGGAGATCCATAATTTTTCAGTTGAAGAAGGCAGTGTGAATTGACTAGAATAAACTAGTTCAAGTTTTTGGGGTTACAATTCATGTGCCAGTTTTCTAGAGAAGGACATTCGGAAATGCTTAGTCAATAGTCCCAAAAAGAAACCAAAGGTAGAGAGAGAAAGATAGAGAAGTTATACTCATTCCATGAGAGTGTGTGTTTCAGAATAGGTAGCTCATCAGGAAAACAAGAAGCGATTTCGGTTGATTTTTTTTTCCAAATTTTGAGTTTCACATATTTTGCTACTTTGCAGAGATGGCCATATGAGATTGGTAGAGGAGGCCACATGAGTTAGCTAGAATGAAAATATAGGCAACATATCGACTTCCAATTATCATAGATAGGTTCTAGAGGAAGTATGAGGTATCTAGTGCCAGTTGTAGGGTCCCAACCAGTGACTAGGCTTGAAACGAGATAATTGAGCACTAGATATAGGGTAGGAGGAGTATGAGAATATAGTGTGCCATATGGGCAAGGTCCAGCACAGTTGCAACAAGGAAATTAGTAATATCAGTTCCACATTGTTGGACTAGGACCATAACCTTTGCTACCAGGGCCCACAATATTTAGAAGCAGGATGGATCAGTGTCAGTGATAGAGTCAAATTCTAGAGTGATAGTTGCAGGCTAGTTGTAGTCATGTGCTAAGGAGCACAAAGCAGTGTTGGCAGCAGGGAAAGAGGCTAATTAGAAGATTCAACAACAACGTAGATTCCTTAGTCGATATTGCATAGGCTAGTAGCAGTCATATCTGTAGGAGACAAATGCAGCACAGAGACATAGTTGATTCAGTATTTTGGATACTTCTCAGTTGCAGTTATAGTGAAAACGTAGAGTTGGTAGCAACATAGTTGTATCAGCAGCAGAAAAGATGTAACATCATAGTTGTGCAGTAGATGGTGGGCAGTGACAAGCAGTCATAGTGGCCATACATTAGCAATGTGATAGAGGGTGATTCATAGATAAGGTGTTGTAGCAATAGTGCATCACTAGAACACCTTCCTCACTAAGAGGGATTGTTATTCTCTATAGAATCAAAGGCATTCTAGTCTCCAAAATCTATGGATAGGTTAAAACACAAGATTTCTCCATAACCATTTATGGAAATTCAACCTATAAGTGTATCAATTTGATTATTATCCTATTTTTAAATATTTCCTCAGTCTAAACTTAGGAAAACCAGTTAATTAATCAGTATTAATTGGGAAATGTGTGAATCATCTAGAAATTCACACAGATCGACTAGGAAATAATATTATCCCTTGATTAAGTTTTAATCTTATCTGTGGGAGTTCCAACATAATATTATAACAAGAAGTTGTTGGGTAGATGGAGAACACACACTTGACACACTTGACATTGATTTCCTTGGGGAGTTTGATCCTCCAAAGAGTAGCAACAATTTCAAAAAAAAGTTTGAGCTAGAGAAGAAAAGCAGAGACATAGAGGTAGGAGGAGGGTACAAAAGGGTTGTATAGAAGCCTCTGAGAGGAAGTTCAATTTTTCTATAGAGAAGTTAGTTTCAGTTCTAGAAGCTGGGAATATTTTCCAGAGTGTTAGAGAAACAATTTTCTAGTCAGCAGCAGGCAGGATGGCTTGTTTAGAATCTGATTTAAGAAGAGTGTGGAAAGGACTATGCTAGGGTGATGTAGTCTTGCATAGAGCTGGTTAGATAGATAGCTATTCAATAATAATCAAAGCTCGGATTGCTTATGGGGTGAGGAAAAATTCCTCACTATATTTTTGCCAGCATTTTCTCTGAAGGATTATTATTTTTCAGCATCCAGATTGTACTCGCATTATTTCATTATTGCTTGATAATTAAAACCCTTGGCTTCCACGTTGGTTTTCCCAAGTTGAGTTTTCCAAGAACTTTTGTCCAAAACCAACTGTGTCAAATTTTTTATGTGTTTGTGCCTATATTTTCTCAGATTTGAGTTGATCTTTTACAAAATTTAATTTGGTGAAAATATAAATAGTGAATTAATCGTTGTTTGTGTGATAAAATAAAATGTTAATTAATGTATAGTTAGAAGAATAATTTCGAGTTGCTACAATAGTTGAGAAATTCACAATGTGGATATTCTTGTCTCAACTAGAAAAATTCCCTAGTTTTTGAGGGCATGTTTGGCATGATATGACATCTTGGAATTATGTACATATTGTCTTAGGATAGCCCTCCTCATGTACACTTCCTTCTACATTGATATAGTTTTATTAACGACTATTTGTTTATGACTCACCCTGATTTGAGGGTGCTTTTGATGAACCATCCCCTTGTTTACATTCTAACATATATTTGAAGGCATGGAGAAATGATATACATAATTTTCTCAGCCACGCAACATTGGTGCCCATAGTTTTGGAACCTATTGATGGTATTTGCTCATTTATTCACATGGAAGAAAATGGTATATGGTATATGGAGGTTCTATATTTATTTTTGGAGGTTGAACCTTCATTCATGCACCACTTATTAGGTTCTACCCTCCATCTACTATTTGAGATGAGTTGTGATACTCTTTGCATATGATCCTAGAATCATCACCTCATTTTTTGGGGTTAGTTGATGATTTTGAGTTGCATGCACATGCATCCATGCCCTTGGCACACTTTATGAGGCATTGGATTTGGTAATTTATATTCCATGCTTATTCCTTGTGAGAACCCTTGTTTTAAAAGTTTGTTTTAATAACCATTGGCCACTTTGCATGTATGTCTATAAGGATCCACTTTACATCGGATTGATTAGCATGATTTATAGTGTTGCCCAACTTATTGGGACACATGTTGATCTCAAAAACCCCTCCAATTAATTTTGGAGGGGTTTTTGAGATCATGAGAAAATATATTTGGATGAAGTGCATAAAAGATTGCTATATTATTATAAGTAGATGCATAATGGCCATGGGATTTCTATTTTGTGGTCATAATATAAATTATAACAAATCTTGACGAATTTATGGTTATTTAAAATACACTACCTAAAAAGCATTGTTGAACTTTGACAAACTTTTGGTGGAATGCTCCACCTTTTTTACTTGAGGATTTTGGTTATTTGGAAAGAGTAGTATTAATGATTTCACATGATGGAAAACACCTTTCACATAGGGATAAAATTTTTATTTCTTGAGATTATCTTTGAAGGGCATGCAAAAGGAAAAAGTGGATCTAAATCCACTAATTATTGTTTTTTGGGAAATTTGTTAAGTAGGTTGAGGACTATAATTAGTTTATCATTATTCCTTGGAGACAAACATGGATCTAAAAGCTTATTAGAATTTTTTTGAGAATATTAGGGAATATATTGTTTTTTCTGTTATTCCTTGTAGAGAAGGATGTATTAGAAATTGGTTTCATATTTTACATTTCTTCCTACAGAAAAATGCAGATTTAGAATACATTCATATTATTTTATTGAAAATGAAGTTCAAATATTCAATAGAAGGAGAACCCATTACTTATTTGTACTCATGGTTAGATTTAAAGGTAAACTTCTCTAAGCTTAGTTAAAGTGAACGTAGGAGACAAATTTGAAGGTACAAGCAAGAAAACATGAACTCTCTCTCACTAATCTCTTTCCTTTTGGACATTTCAAGTGTTATATTGAGTAATTAATGTTGTTATTATTGGAAATGATCTCTTTGAACAAAAATATTTGCACATAAGTGGGATTAAGTGTAAGGACTTTATTCCTTCTAAGCCTTTGATGCAATGTCAATACCAATGATATTTTTTATTGTAACAACGTATTGAATGTGGCATATGTCAATGGCTCTTTTTATCTTATGAGATTGATATTGAAGATGTGCCTTATTAATTGGGATTTCCATCCTTTTGAAGGTTTTCTTTATTATCCCTCTTCCTTGTCATCCCATGTTATAATTCTTCCTATATTATTTGATTTAAATAATTGATTATGATGGTGCATCTATTGCTAAGGATCTGACTCACTCTCATATAACCTAAAATTCATTTAGACTAGTCATGACATATCATAGTTTGGATTGAATATGTCTTCTTCAATTACCTTCAAGCCATCTTTCTTTGTATTCTTTGATTCCATAATCCTTGGATTGACACTAATCTTGGAAATCATATATATTTCAGTTGAGTATATCTTGCATCATTGTTTTACAAAGTCTAATTATCCAACTATACTTGATCCTTCACTACACAGGCTTAGTTGTATATTTTAGGGAAATTACCCTTATTTTGGAAGAGAGCCAACCTAAAGTGAGCGAAATAATTGTTATAGTGATAGTGTGCAACCATCCTAAGTTCACTTAGGTTTTCACTTGAGTTTTGGGGATTTACCTTTTGAAGTGCAAGTTTTGGATGCAACAAGAGAGTTTTATCATCGAAATCTCAGGCTTCCATTGGGTGGATTTAATATAGTCACACAAATTTGTCATAAATAATTGTGTAATTCATTCACTACAATTATTCATCATTGATTGTGAATTTTGTTCATAAATATATTTGGATCCATGCCAACATGCCGAATCCATCAATGTAGCTATGAAATACTACATATTTCTTTGCAAGGGGTATACTATTAAGAAAAATTAGAAACAAATTTAGTACTAGCTACTTTTTTTAATGTTTTTGCTCTATTTTAGATTTTATTTGACTTTACCTTTTTTTTTAAATAAATATTTGTGTTGACTTCCAAACAAGATATTGCATGAGAGTATTGGGTATTTTAATTATGACCATCACTAGGGAATCCTGACCATTTTAAAAAGTGTATTCATTTTAAGGAGGTAGAAGACAAAAAAATCCTAAAAAGTTAAAATGCAAAATATATATGTCGAAAATATGGCCTTTGAGACCTTGAGAAAGAAACAAAGAAACCAATTTCTGATAAAGTAAAAATTTAACAAGAAGAAATAGGCTAAGAGGAGGCATATGAATATTTTTTTTCTTATATGAATTGGCTCTTCATTGCTTCCTCGTGAGCACCCAATAGTAGGAGGGATATTAAGGTGCTTGTTGATGTTCTTTAGTATATGATCCAAGTATATCACGTGTTTCCATGGAGACGAGGTGGTCCTCCTAGATTTCATGCCCATATAGTAATACATTCCCAACAAATATTTCATGTTTCAATAAAGGTCAAATGTGTACATATATTGATTACATCCTCCCTATGTGTGACCTACATGAGGAACCTAATCAACCATGTTCACAAATGCCACCATGTCCAAGATTAGGCATTATTGATTAGTTCTCCCTCAAATTCTGAGATTTATTCCTAAATAGGAGGCTCGGTGAGACTTTAAAAACATGTTATCGAGCCTTCAAATTTGGTTTGAGCCCATTTTTTTCCCTGATTTCCACAACCCAATCTCTCTAAAAAGACATTCTATTTGCATAAGGGGTAGACTATGCCAAATGGTGATGAGGGAGGAGTAGAAAATGAGACAGGGGTGGACGAAGGGTGCGGTGTCCACAGAATAACGTTACCAAAGCAATGTCCAATGAAGAAGCAAGGATGCCAAGAAAGGTTGGGATCAAAGAAAGGATGCTCCCTCTAGGTCAGAGTGCCATCACTATGAGGATATGACAAGGTTGTAAAGGAAATGAAATTGGCGTGAAAGAAATAAAACCCAGAAATTGAACAGAAGTGTATGTTGAAACTAAGCCACATAAAATCTTGAGTAAGAGAAAACCAAGGAGAGACGATGGTCAATCTGTGACGAAGGATTTCCAACCTTATGTAGAGATAGTGACCTACTACACTGAAGCTCGAAATCCATGTCATAAAAGCTAAATACTCTCTATCCAGAAGTGACGCTCAGTGGCCGATGCAAATTGTGATTCAAATCAAGAATAAAAAATGGCAACATAGTAGAACGTGTCTTGTTAATGAGTTAACATTCATGTCTAAGATTTTCTTAAAGAATGTTGAGAAATCTAGAGATTTGTTAATCCAAAAGAGTAGAAAACTATCTTGTGCGTGTCACATAGGATTGGGAAAGGTTGATTTTTCTACTAAGGACCTAGCTCCTTGGCAAGAAATGTATCTGAATTTCCATAATCCCTAATTTAACAATGTGAAATGTCCTGCCTTACTAGAGAATATTCTATCCACTTTTTCCACCAGAAGTGATGTGGGAGGTGACCATAAACTTGGCATTTAAATTTTTCATCAATGATTGTAGCATTTGTATAATATTAAACAAAATTAACACACATGAAAAAGTACCAGAGACATAGAAATGGTGGAAAAGGTCTCATCCTTACTATATTCCTCTCTCATAATGTGATGTACAAATAATGATAGTAATACAAATAAAGACATGAGGAAGTTTGTCTCAACATAGTATGTCTATCTTGGACACTATGGTTGAACAAATCTCTCAACAAAACACTAATCTCAGAGCCTAACTAGTTGGATAGAATCTATTAACCAACTAGGCCTAACCTAACTCGTAATTATGAGGAACAAACCCAATCTAGAAAAGTAGGAATAAATCCTAACTTTCATGATTTAATTAATTTTATATTTTTGGACTTATTATTATTTTTAATGTGAGAGTGAGGCTAAAATTCCCCCAATCAATGATAATTCCAAAGTAAGAACTTGGTACGATCTCCAAGTCCTCATGCTGAAATTGTTGATCCTCAAAAACATTGCCTAAAAAACAGCCAAAGCTGGATGCTGTAAAAACCTCCAATCTGAAGAGAACGTGAATCAACTACAAGTCTGATTCATCTCTGAATTTTTCTTGAAGACTCCATCATGTGCCAAGCTACAAAAGGATCCATCTTTCCTTTTCTTTCAATCAGAATCCTTTGTCCCCTAAAAAAATGTTTATGACGTCCACTCGCGAATTTTCTTTGTCCAGTCACAAAAATATTTAGAACGCACACTGGCAACTTTGATGATGTCAAAACTACTCACTGTTGTTTGTAGAAAACTGTTTGCTAATAATTTTGTTGTTGAGCGCCCACTAGTGAATTTGTTGATGCAAAACTGCCCACTGGCTACTTGATGTTGATGATGGAAAAAATTGTTGATCATCCACTGGCAAATTTCTTAATGATGCCCATTGGATGCTTTGTTGGTTCCCACTAGCTGATGAGGCTGCCCACTGGCTGACTTGATGAAGACTTCCCACTGGATTCTTTTTCTAATGTTGTCGAGACTTTTAGTCTAACAACCACCTCCAATTCCATTATCATTTCCCCTCTTTGTCAGCTAAAAGGGGAGACAATCATTTGCACTTGATTTCTAAAACCCAACCCTTCAAGTGTAGGAGAGTTTCGCCATCTTTATTTTACTGTAGAATTGGTCTTCGTGTGAGATTGAATCCTTTAGTAACACACAAACAACTATTTCAATGTAGATGATCACTTCCAAGGATCAATCCATGCATAATTGATCTTCACTCTAGGTGGTTGATTTTGCTTGCAGCATCTTTCAGATGAATGATTTTTCTTGCCACAATGGTGACAAGGATGGAGGTCAAAGAATTTTGTCTCCATATGGCCATTCCTCTTACAATGGTTACACTTAACCATATTCTAATCACTATCTAGAAAACCAACACTTACAAGCTGAACTGGTTTTAAGAAATATGGAACAAACAAAGTGTTTTCTTTGTTGTATCCTAGGCCATGTTGATATTTGTTGAAGGAGATTTCTTCCCAAGGTCTGATCACCTTCTTTGAAAGAATATCTTGCTGTTGTTCTTCATACTTATTGCTGCCGCTAACATCCAGTCCTTGATTTATTAAATCTGTTGTATCACACTGGGCATCAATCATGAACAGTTCATCGGTTTGACATGTTGCATCAAACTGGTCAATTTGATCTTTGGTACTACTTGTTGCATCATTTTGTAGTACAACTGATTAGATAAGATCACTTGTGTCGCAACTTATATCAACCTATTTTATTAGATCATTTGTGTCCCAACCTTCATCAATATGTGATTTGAAAATGAGATCTTAAATCAATATTAAGGTGTTACAGACTCATGTGAAAGAATGCATATATTACTTAGTGCAATGGATTGAAAATATTGCAAATAATATAGACAATTAACAGTTAGAAAACATAACAAACACACACATCAACACTGTTATCACTTAGAACTGTAAACCTTTGTATATAACCCTTTGCCCAAAGTCCAATGCCTAAAAATTGGTGCTAAATTGTTTTTAGTCTATGTTTCTTACTTAGGGTTGAAGATTTAAAGAGGTTTGATGTGAAGCGTATTCTAATCCTATCGGTCATCCTCCATCATTATGCTTCCATAAGACATGTCTTGTCTAATCCATGTCACCAATCCTTTCCCCAATCTCGCAGCACAGTCTCTTATTGGTCCGTTTCGCTGCATAATCATTGTTCAACCATTTTGCAGCATCACCATCAAGCCATTTCGCAGCGCATTATGACAATTCAAAATTAAACGCGCTGCAAAATCGCAGATTCGTGCGTTTTGCAGCGAATATTTCCAAAAAGGTCAAGTCCGTTAATGAGTCACCATTCCCATCCTCTCATGTCAGTTTTTCGTACCTCCCAAACGCTCATTAATCGTCACTCCACTAATAGATTTGCAGACATGCGCATCAGTATCAATCCAAATGAGTTTTACTATGCATATATCTTTGTGATGTTTGTGAATTTGCATAAGTGACCAGCCCGTGTGATGATTATATGTGAGTTTGCAAGTGAAGTTGTTTTTAAGAAAGCCTGTTTCAAGCGAGGCTGAGCCAAAAGGGAGAAAGGATCGAATTACTGTTTCAGTTGAAGTTGTTGTTCACTGTCTGTGCGAAAGTTTCAAAGGCGAGATGGAGAAGAGAGGACACCGGTCCGGAAAATGCCAGAGAACAGAGCCTGGAGGTTTGGACTTAACATTAAGAGATGAGGGTGTGAAGAAAGCCTTCTAGGATGCCGGCTGTTGGAATTTCTACCAGAAACTACAGGGTGGCCATGCTCAGGTAACAAAGGATTTTGCTTTAAACTTCACCGGTTTGAATTCTAAAATAGCTATGTTAGAAGTTAAAGTGTCTCCAGAGGAAATAGCTGCAGTAACTGAGATTCCGAGAGGGGGACAAGAATGGTTTAAGAATTTCAAGTTTGATATGAGTCCATGCAAAGAATTCCTGAAAGAGGCATATGTGAATGAGGACCTGACAAAGGTTGTGCCTAGAAACTATATTAAGGAGCATTATGCCTTGCTTCTCACCTGTATTCAGAAGTACCTAACTTGTGAGGGAAGATATAATAAAGTCTATTCCTACCACTTCAAGTTGCTGCTGCATTTTACTGGTAAAGCATCCATAAACATCCCCTTCTACTTGTTTCGAAGCCTGAGCAAAATGTGTGACAAAGTGCAGTTAAGAAAGGATGACTGTGAAACATCTCTGTTTCACCATGGTCTGGTCAAGTTGTTAGTTTTGAATGGTCTTCAGAAAATAGGCAGGGATTGGGACTCGTTCATTTTCATGGCGGGTTTTCAAATTAAAACAGGACTGACTCCACGACCCGTTAAAGAAAAAGAACAGACAGTTGAAGAGTCAGTTAAAGAGCCCACGATTGCTGAGCTTCAGAAGGAAGCTAAGGATAGAAGGAGGGTAAAATCAGAGTTAAGAAAGTCAGTCAAGCCACTGGTTGGTAAAGAGCAGCCTCAGCCATCAGCAAAAGGAGAAGCCCAACATAAGAAGACTGTACCTGGGCCAAAAGAATCTGAAAAAATGTCAAGGGTGAGAACAAGGAGTCAAATGATCAAAGAAAAAGGCAAAGCAGTGGCTGTTGAGGAAAGTCCGGTATCAAAGGCCAGCTTGAATGATTTGCTGGAAGCCATTGAGTTTGATCAAGCTGGGCCGACACACATTGAACCAATGCACATTGACTTGACACAGTCAACACCGGAAAGCACTAAGAAATCTAAAGCTGCAAAAAGACTGAGGTTTAACGAACCAGGTGAGGAGTTTATTTTCAAACCAAGGAGACCCCTCACAAGAAATCAAGTAAGGGAAGCTGAGCAACTCCCCAGAACAGAGGAGGCAAAGGAAATAAAGGAAAAACCTCTCACAAGAAATCAAGTAAGGGAAGTTGAGAAACTGCCCAGAACAGAGGAGGCAGAGAAAATCAAGAAAAAAGGTTCAAATAAAAAAGGCATCATTTCCCAAGGAGGAAATATCATATCTACAAAGGACCAGTTGGAAGCAACTGAAAGTGAAATGGCTAAGATGAAGACTGCCAAATCTGAAATCAAAGCCATGGAAAAGGAGGTTGCAAAATTGAAAGCACAGCTAAATAAATTAGTTGCTAAATGAAATTGTTGATTCTGAGTAAGGTGTTGTTCCAAAGTTTTGTAAAATTTTGCTTAAGTTCATTATTTTGAAGGCATGTAAACACGGCTATATATATCCAAGGTAAAAAGGAATTTTGAAATCAGGTGG
>APFE030711404.1:0-23127 GCA_000404065.3 Pinus taeda
TTGTAAAATGCTTAGGGTTTAGGGTTTATAACACTCTAAACTCTAAACCCTTATCCCTAACCCTAAGCATTTTATAAAATTTCAAACCCTAAACCTTAAACCCCACCCTAAATCCTATACCCTATACACTAAACCCTAAAGCCTAAGCATTGCATAACATTTTAAAAGGTATTTTGTAACATTTTTTAAGTATTTATTGATGGCATTTATTGAAGTATTATAAATCCTAAACCCTAAACATGAAACATTTTATAACAATTTAAAAAGCCTTTTGTAAATTTTTTTAAGTGTTTATTAAGAGAATTTACTAAAGCCTTACAACCCTAAGCACTTTAATAAAGAGTTAATAAAAGTTGAAAAACACTTTTTAAAATGCTATAAAATGCGTAGCGTTTAGGGTTTAGAGTTTAGATTTTAGGATTTAAGGTTTATAACACCTTATTAATTACTTTCAATAAACACTTAAATGAATCTTACATAACACTTCATTAAATGATTTCAATAACACTTAGGGTTTAGAGTTTAGTTTTTATAACACTTCATTAAATGAATTCAATAAACACTTAAATAAGAGTTACAATTTTTTTAAGATGTTATACAATACCTAGGGATTAGAGTTTAGGGTTTGGGTTTTAGGATTTAGGATTTAGGATTTAGGATAACGCTTTTTCAAAACGATTTTAATAAACATTTAAATAAAATCTAGAAAACAATTTTTAAAATGTTATAAAATGATTTGGGTTTACGGTTTACGGTTTAGGGGTTGGTGTTTCAAATGTTATAAAATGATTAGGGTTTAGGGTTTATAACAATTTAGTAAATTATTTTAATTATCACTTTAAAAAAGCTACAAAATGCTTGTTAAAGGATTATATAATTATTAGGGTTTAGCGTTTAGGGTTTAAAATGTTATAAAATTCTTATGGTTTAGGGTGTAGGTTTTAATGTTTATAGAGATTTACTAAATTCTTTAGTAAATGCTAGGTTGGAAATGGACTTGTCAAGGTAACAGGTTGACAGGAAACAGAACTGTTGAATGAATTATCAATTATCCATTGAGAAGCAGTAATGATTGAGATGGTCTTCCCCACAAATATTACAAGGAAGATGGATTTTATTCTTCTTATCTTTTGAGCCAACCCCAACATTCTCCACGATTTACAATGCTTCTCGTTCCCAACTCAAAGGTCTAGATTATTTCTCTTTCATCTTACCTCATCATTACTAAGGGTTATTTGTTGATGTGGAATGAATAGAGTTGACCTCTTTGGTGGGAACAATAGAATTATGAGTCTAAATAGGAGGATTTCTAGATAGTGTACCATAACATATACTCATTGACCCATTTGAAAGGTTCTCTCACTAATTCTTTGAGATGGACCACACAACACCATAGGAATGGGTTCTTGTTGTATAATTCCGAGGATCAGTTGATGAGGAAGAGAAATAGAAATGATATCGTATAAGTTACCTACCTGAGAATAGACCATCTCAAGCTTATGGGCACGAAATGATGGCTCACACCTCAATTTGGGCTCCTACCATGGAAACATATTCAATAATCGTAGACATGAAGGACTTTATGAACCACTCACATAATAATTCACATCCTCCTCATCCACATCCTCCTCATCCACATGCTCCTCCACATCCTCCTCATCCTCCTCCTCCACATCCTCCTCCACCACCTCCACCTCGTCCACATCCACATCCTCCACCTCCACCTATATCTCCACCACCTCCTACTGCACCTCCACCTCCACCACAACAGCCTCCACTCCCTCATCCAACTCCTCCTCCTCCTCCTCCTCCAACTCCACCTCCTCCACCTCCATAATATCATCCTCCACCTCTATATCCTCCTCCCGCATCTGCATCTCCACCTCCTCCTCTAACACCTCCACCTACACCTCAACCTCCTCCTCCACCTTTTCCTCCCCCTCTGCTTCCTATTCTACCTCTACCCCCTGCTCCACCACCACCACCTCCTCCTCCCCCTCCTCCGCCTCCTCCACCTCCAAAACCAACTCCTCTACTTCCACATCAACCTCCACCTTCAACTCCTCCACCTCTTTTTCCACCTACACCTTTACCTCCACCACCTTTGCCTACCTTTCCCTCGCCCTTATCCTCCACCACCTCCAACTCCACCTCCACCTCCTCACTGTCCATCCCCTCCTCCTCCTCCTCAAGCTTCACCTCTTCCTTCACCTCGTCCTCCACCTCCTTCCTATCCTCCACCTCATCCTTCATGTCCTTCACCTACACTTCCTCCTCAACTTCCACCTCCTCTTCCTCCACCTCCTCTTCCAAGTCCTTCACCTACACCTCCTCCTCAACTTCCACCTCCTCTACCTCCACCTCATCCTCCCAGTCCTTCACCTAAAACTCCTCCTCAACTTCCACCTCCTCTTCCTCCACCTTATCCACCTCCACCTCGACAACCACCACCACCTCCTCCTCCTCCTCCTCCTCCAACTCCACCTCCTCCACAACATCCTCCTCCTCCTCCACCAACACCTCCTCCACCACCTCCACATCCACCGTTATCTCCTCCTCCTCCTCCTACAACTCATCCACCTCATCCTCCTCCTCCACCTCATCGTCCTTCACCTCCACCACTACCTCCTCCTCATCCTCCAACAAAACCACCACCACCTCCTTCTAAACCTCCTCCTCCACCTCCACCACCACCTCCTTCTAAACCTCCTCCACCTCCACCACCACCTCCACCTCCACACCCTCTTCCACGAGCTCCACCTCACCCCATCCTCCTCCTCCTCCACCTCCTCCACCTCAAGCTCCTCCACCACCTCTACCTCCTCCTCCACCACCACCTCAACCAACACCACCTACTCCACCAACACCGTCACCTCCTCCTCTGCCTTCACCTCCACCACATCCTCCACCTCCTCCTCCTACTCCACCTCCACCACCACCACCATCTCCTCCTCCACCACCTCCTCCTCATACTCCACCACCACCACCACCTCCACCTCCTCCTCCTCCTCCACCTCCGCCTCTTCCTCTGCCTCCACCTCTGCGTTCACCTTCACCTCATCACAAAACCTAAAAAAAATCAAAATTGCATATCATTTCATTTTCTTTATTTATAAAACTCCATATCATATCATTATGTTTATTTACAATATTTATTGATTCATTCTTTAGAGTGATAATTCAGATATTAATATATACATGATAATATAAAAATAACATGTATAGAAATTTACAATATAAATTAGTAATTATGAGAACAACAATTTAATTAAAAATAAATTGTAAAAATTATGTAAATAGTATCAAAAGTTACTGACAAAAATCATACCCAATTCAATATTTATTTTCATTGTCCAAAAATATTTAAAATCAATAGATTAATAATACAGAATATTTTAAAAATAAGATAAACAAAAAACAGAATTACAATAGACATAAATTCTGATAATATACACACAGAACAAAACAAAACTTCATAAAAGCTCCACTAGTCATAAGCGTTATTATTGTCATTATCCATCGTACTTAGTGGAGGTTATTGTTATGTTATAGTTTCTATTTTCCTCACGGAGACCCCTACGACTTTAGCTAACAGTTTTCAGTTTACATATATAATATATTTTTTTCTTCAAGAACTTGTGCTATTGCATTTATAGGCTGAAAATTTTGATCTTCCTGAAACTAATAATTTACTTTCTTCATAATCACTCCCATGTTTGGAAATAAGAAATTAACCACATCAAGAAATTTTAAAACATACAAGAAGATAAAATACTTGATGAAAACCTGTATAGATTCATGAAGCAATTTGACAACTTCCATGGGATCTTCCTCTCCGGCAGACTTCATACAAATCTTCAATAATTGCTTCGATCAAATGGAGTAATGCAGGAATTCAAACTTTTTATTAGAAAAATCGATCCACATGATAACATCCTCGACAGATATGTTCAGACGCATATTTAGTCCTCTTGCCAGTGGTTGTCATGGATCACCATGTGTTGCACATGGTATTGCGCGAGTATAACCACTGGTCGCCTTTGCAGAAACCACAAATTGAATGTCTAGAAGTGAACAGGCTCCCAAGGTACACAACAACATTGTGGATCGAACACACGAACTTCATATATTCAGTTTGACCTTCTCCAACAAATATACATAGCAACGTGGATCGAACACACGACCTTCATATATTTAGTCTTACGCTCTCCCAACAAAGACACAGAGGCAGCAACATTGTGGATGGAGCACACTACCCTCTTCCAACAAAGACACAAAGGCAACAACATTGTGGATGGAACACCCTACCCTCTCCCAACAGAGATACAGAGGCAACAACATTGTGGATCGAACACACGACCTTCATATATTTTGTCTGACTTATTTTCTCTAATGGGCACATCTTGAAACAATTGGGAGAGATTGCTTCATACAAGAAATTTTAGTGGTAGTATGAGTTCTGCACAAGCTATTGTAATGGCTCTTGTGACTCTGATATCTAAGATCGTAAAATGTTTTCACAATCCTTTGCTTCTTCTCTTTGCTTTTCTCTCCAGGGTTTTCACTTTGTTATAACGACAAGCTCATTAGCTTTTGTCCTTTCTTGTCCTTAACTCTTTGCTTTTTTGAATTTTCGTTTTTTATTTTATTTTGTGCTTAATTCTTTTGTCCTTGTTTTTTTTATTTTTTAGTTTTTTTGCTTTGTTATAAACAGGGTCATCTATTTTTGTTTTTTTTATGTTTTTTGCTTTTGTTTTTGTTTTTTTTTTCTTTCTAATTTATTTTTCTTTTTGCTTAGAATATTTCTGGAGTTTTGAGCTTTTTCGCTTCTTGTTGTTTTATTGGACTGTTGTTTTGTTGAATTTTTTTTTGTTTTTGTTTTTATTTATTTAATAGTTGATTTTGCATTTATTTATTTACTATAATATAATTTTATTTATTTAATATTTATTTATTTATTTTAAATGTAGATATATCACATAAATTTTATTAAGTGTTTATGAAAATAATTTACTAAAGTATTATAAACCCTAACCAATAAACCGTAAACACTCAGCCCCAAGCATTTTATAACATTCCAATAAGCATTTTGTAACTTTTATTTAAATCCTTATTAAAAAGATTTACTAAACTGGTACAAACCCTAAACCCTAAACCGTAAGAATTTTATAACATTTTAACAAAAAAATTCTAACCTTTTTATAAGTGTTTATTAAAAGCATTTACTAAAGTTTTATAAGCCCTAAATTCTAAATAATAAACCCTAAGCATCTTATAATATTTTAAAAATCCTTTTGCAACTTTTTTGAAATTTTAATTAGAAGAACTTACTACATTGTTATAAAACCTAAACCCTAAAAATTTATAACATTTTAACAAGAATTTTGAAACTTCTTTTAAGTTTTTATTAAAAGCATTTACTAAAGTGTTATAAACCCTAAATGCTAAACCGTAAAACCTAGGAATTTTCTAAGTTTAAAAAGAAAAAATTCTAACTTTTTTAAAGTGTTTATTAAAATAATTTACTAAAATGTTTGAAACCATAAACTCTAAACACTAAACCCTAAACCCTAAGGAGATTATATCATTTTAAACTCTAAATTGTAAACCCAAATCGATAACCATTTTATAACATTTTAAAAAGCATTTTGTAAATAATTCTAACTGTTTATTAAAATCATTTACTAAATTGTTATAAAACCCAAACCCTAAACCCTAAAATCTAAGCAATGTATAACCTTTTAAAGTGTTTTGAAACTTTTTTTAAGTGTTTATTAATATCATTTAATAAAGTCTTATACGCCTTAAGCCCTAAGCCCCAAACCCTAACCCTTAAACCCTAACCATTTTATAACATTTTAAACCCTAAACCCTAAACCCTATGTTGTAAACCCCTCACATTTTTTAACATTTTAAAAAGTGTTTTCTAACTTTCTTTTAAGTGTTTGTTAAAATCATTTACTAAAGTGCTATAAAAGAATTTTAATTTAGCATTTTAAAAGTGTTTAAAACTAGAAGAATTTTATAACAATTTAAAAAGCATTTATAACTTTTTTTAAGGTGTTTATTAAAAGCATTTGCAAAAGTGTTATAAAACCTAACTTCTAAACCATAAACCCTAAGAATTTTGTAACATTTCAAATCCTAAACCCTAAACTCTAAACCCTAAACCCCAAGCTTTTTGTAGCATTTTAACAAGCATTTTATAACTTTTCTTTAAGTGTTTATTAAAAGAATATACTAAACTGTTATAAAACCTAAACCATAAACATTTTGTAACATTTTAAACCCTAAAATCTAAGCATTTTATAACATTTTACCAAGAATTCTGTAAAAAAAATTTAAGTGTTTATTAAAAGCATTTACTAAAGTGTTATAAACCATCAACACCAAACCTTGAACCGTAAGAATTTTATAGCATTTTAAAGAGTGGTTTGTTTATTTTTTAAAGTGTTTCTTAAAAGAATTTGGTAAAGTGCTATAAACCCTAAACCCTAAGAATTTTATAAGATTTTAAACCCTAAACCCTAAAACCTAAACCTTAAGCATTTTATAACATTTAATACCATAAACCCTAATAATTTTAAAACATTGTAACACATGTTTTATAACTTTTTTTGAACTGTTTATTAAAAGCATTTACTAAAGTGTTATAAACCTTAAACCTTAAACACTAAACCAAAAGGAATTTTATAACATTTTAAGAAGTGTTTTATAACTTTTTAAAATGTTTTATTAGAAGCATTTACGAAAGTGTTATAACCCTAAAGCCTAATCATTTTATAAAATTTCAAATCCTAAACCCTAAACCCTAAACACATTATAAGATTTAAAACCCTAAAATCTTAGAATTTTATAGAATTTTAACAAGAATTTTGTAACCTTTTTTAAGTGCTGATTAAAGACATTTACTGAACTTTTATAAACCATAAATGCTAAACCCTAAACTATAAGTGTTTTATGAAAATTTAAAAAGTGTTTTGTATATATATTTTTAAGTGTTTCTTAAAATCATCTATGGTGGTGTTATAAACCGTAAAACTTAAACATTTTATAAGATTTTAAACCGTAAACAATAACCATTTTATCACATTTTAAGTTTTCATTTAGTAAAGCATTATAAACCCTAAACCATAATCCTGAGAATTATATAACTTTGTAAACCCTAAAGCCTAAGCATTTTATAAGATCTTAACAAGGGTATTGTAAATTTTGTTTGTGTTTATTCAAAGAATTTACTGAAGTGTTAGAAAACCTAAACCAAAAGTATTTTGTAACATTTTAAACCCTAAACCCTAAACCCTAGACCTTAAGCATTTTATAAATTTTCACAAGTGTTTTATAACTTTTTTTAAATTGTTTATTAACAAAACTTACTAATTTTTTATAAACTTTAAACCCTAAACCCTCAACATTTTATCACATTTTAAACCCTAAACCCTAATTACTAAACCCTAAGCATTTATAACATTTTAACAAGTGTTTTGTAAATTTTCTTTAAGCTTTTATTAAAGGAATTTAATTAAATGTTATAAACAACAAACCCTAAAATATAAGCATTTTATAACATTTTAAAAAGTGTTTCGCAATTTGTTTTTAATACCTTAACCTAAACCATAAACCGTAAGAATTTTATAACATTTAAAAGGATTAAAAACATTTACTAAAGTGTTATAAATCGTAAACCATAAATCCTAAACCCTGAGAATTTTATAACATTTCAAACCCTAAATCCTAAAACCTAAATGCTAAACTCTAAACCCTAAACCCTAAACCCTTAACACTTTATAACATTTTAACAATCGTTTTGTAGTTATTTTTATAGGTTTATTAAAAGTATTTATTGAAGTGTTGTAAACCATAAACCCTAAAACCTAAGCATTTTATAAAAAAATTTAAATCTTTTGTAAACTTTTGTTTCATTTTTATTAAAGTAATTTAACAAAGTTTTATAACCACTAAACCCTAATGTTACATGTCAATTTGGCACCATGACACTTGATCAATTTACATATATTTTTACCATCCATGAACATGTTTAAACCAACTCCCTTGGAAGTCAAAAAACTCAATATATGTTGAAATAAATGAAAAATTTAGATGAAATAGATCTCACACCTTGTTAAGTTCCACCTATGCACTTTCCCGCGCATTCATTGAAATTGACTCCGAAAACAACACATAGTTGCACTTTTCCTATAAATATATACACTCGTACTTGAATTCTTGAAACACATCCACAGGCGTTGGCAGATCGTCTGTATCTATATCATACCGCTGGTAGAAATAATAGCCACAGAAATAAGTAAGAAAACACAAATAAGGTTAAGGGTGTGGAAAGCCCTATAGTTCTTCATCGTTCTTTTGCAACTATGCTGATATTTGATCGTGTAATACATATTCACACATGATTTCAATTCCAATAAGTATGGCAATTTCAATACAATACTGCTGGTATGAATAGCTGATATCAGTAAAAGTAAAACTAAACCTTACCAACGTCTTCTCAGAGCAAAACAGACAATTCTATATGAGAGTTGCTCTTATGGAAATATTAGAGGAGTATTTATGAAGAAAAACCAATACCGGCGGTCCAGCAAAATATTAATTTTTGAATGACTAAAAAGCCTTGTGGGCCCACGGGTTTTGACAAATATTAATTTTGTAATGACTAAACGGCAATTTGGGTACGCAGGTTTCCATTGCTTCTTCCTGCTGAAAACGACCCGTCAAAACCACACACCCGAAAAACCATGTCAATGCCAACACCATCCTTCTTTCCTCGTCCATTCCTCGTCCATGTCAGTGGTACCATCATCCTTCTTTCCTCCAAACCAGTCAATTTCGAGACTAGGCAGTTGCCTTACGTCATAGTGTATTGAATTGCGTCATATTGTATAGTGAAGAAAGGCTAACAGGCCACAATTTCCGGAGGATGGAGCATTTTTAGTTAGTACCTAGTCACTTTTAAAAAAAAAATTGTGGGAGTATTTAAATCATTTTTTATGATATTAATGGATTAACCTCATTAAAATCATTAAAAATAGTTGGTACTTATTTTTTCCAAAATTAATTGTAAGAATATTTAAATTATTTTTCGATAATAGTAATGAATTCAACAGAATTAAAAACCATTAACATCGATCATTTTAAATCTTCAAAACTAATAGAAATTTTAAAAAACTTCTGCAAACTTTCTCAAAATCCAGCTAAATCTTTTATTTTTTTTCCATTGTGACCTGTTTCAGCTAAAAGAAAAATGACGCGTCAAAAAGTAGACCACAACGAATGAATTTACCTAGTCAAACTTTTTATGTCGGTCATTTGCCAAACACTAAAAACTAAACTATAAACCCTAAATCCTAAGAATTTTATAACATTTTAAAAAGAGTTTTGTAAGTCTATTTAAGTGCTTATTAAAATAATTTACTAAAGTGTTATAAAAACTAAACTATAAAACCTAAACCATAAATTGCAAACCCTAGGAATTTTATAACATTTTAACACCCTAAACCCTAAACCCTGAGCATTTGATAACATTTTAAAAAGTGTTCTGTATTTTTTTTTAATTGCTTATGAAAAGAATTTACTAAAGTATTATAAACCCTAAACCCTAAACACTAAACCCTAATAATTTTATAGCATTTTAAACCCTAAACCCTAAACACTAAACCCTAATAATTTTATAACATTTTAAACCCTAAACCCTAAACACTAAACCTTAAGCATTTTATAACATTTTAATAAGCGTTTTGTAACTTTTTTAAGTGCTCATTAAAAACTTTTATAAAACATAAACCCTAAACCCTAAGCATTTTATAACATTTTAGTAAGTGTTTTGTAACTATTTTTTAAAATGTATATTAAAATCATTTGATAAAGTGTTCTAAACACCAAACCATAAACATTAAACCCTAAGAATTTTATAACATTTTAAAAAGTGTTTTGCTACTTTTTTTAAGTCCTTATTAAAATAATTTACTAAAGTGTTATAAACCCTAAACACTCAACCCTAAACCCTAAGAATTTTATAACGTTTTAAACCCTAAACCCCAAGCATTTTATAACATTTTAACATGTTTTTTTTGTAACTTTTATTTGAGTATTTATTAGAGTCATTTAGTAAAGTGTTATAAACCATAAACACTAAGCATTTTATAAATTTTTAAACCCCAAACCATAAGAATTTTATAACATTTTAAGAATTTTTTTGTAATTTTTTTAATTGTTCATTAAAAGCATTTACTAAAGTGTTATAAACCCAAAACTCTACACCCTAAGAATTTTATAACATTTTAAAAAGTTTTTGTAACATTTTTTAAATGTTTATTTAAGGAATTTACTAAAGTTTTATAAAACCTAAACCCTGAAACCTAACCATTTTATAACATTTTAAAGTCTAAATCATAAACCTTAAGCATTTTATAACATTTTAAAAAGTGTTTTGTAAATTTTTTAAAGTGTTTATTAAAATAATTTACTAAATTATGATAAACCCTAAACCCTAAAACCTAATCCCTCAATCCCAAGAATTTTATAACATTTTAACAAGTCTTTTGTAACTTTTATTTAAGTGTTTATTAAAAGAATTTACTGAAGTGTTATAAACCCTAAAACCTAATCACTAATCCCAAGAACCTAAACCACAATCCCTAAGGATTTTATAACATTTTAAACCCCAAACCCTTAATAAACCCTAATCATTTTATATCATTTTAACAATATATTTGTAACTTTTTAAAAGTTTTTATTAAAAGCATTTTATAAAGTGTTATAAACCCTAAACCCAAATCCTTAAACCCTAAGTATTTTATTCCATTTAAAAGAGTTCTTTGTAAGTGTTTTTAAGTGTTTATTAAAATCATTTAATACAATGTTATAAAGGGTAAAGCGTAAACCCTCAAAATTTTATAACATTTTAAACACTAAACCCTAAACCATAAACCATAAGAATTTTATAACATTTTAACAACTCTTTTCTAACTTCTTTTTAAGTGTTTATTAAAAGAATTTAGCCAACTCAAAGATATAAAAAGGGACAGAGTGGATATCTAAGTGAATAACCAAATGCATACATCAATGAAAGAAAAAGCTCAATGCATACATCAATGAAAGAAAAAACATTGGTATCATTCAATTGCATTTAGCAGATGATCTTTTTTCGAAAAGACGATGTGTCCTAATATCTTGTTCTCATCAAACGAAAGAGAATTCATCAAAATTTCATCCAAGACATGATGAGTGGGCTAGAGGTCCAAATACATTATCCACCTCTTCTCTCAATGGACAAATATGGGACATGAAATTTTACGCGACAGATGATCTTCTAGAGCTGGCTAGAAGTCCAAATACATTATCCTCCTCTTTGTCAACAGACAAATATGGGACATTAAATTTTACATGCACAATCTCTCTCTATCTCTCCCACTCACTCTCCCCATTCCACCCTACCTTGCCCCACCTCTCACTCATTCCCCCTATCCCTCTCCTCCATCCTCTTCCCTCACTCTTCGCACCCCTTTCTCTCCCTTCGCCCTTCGCTCTCTCTCCCCCACTCTCTCTCTCTCTCTCTCTCTTTCCCTCCCTCTCCACTCTACCTATCCACCCATTCCACCTCACTCTCTTTGCATTTCCAACCCTTTCTCTCTCTCACTTTTCCCGCCTCTCTCTCCTCCTCTCCCTCTCTCTCTATATTCTCCCTCCTCAATTTCTCTCACTATCTCAAACCCTAAACCCTAAACCCTAAGTATTTTTTACCATTTTAATGCATAAACACTAAAATTTAAGTATTCTATAACATTTTAAGTATTTTGTAACTTTTTTTAAGTTTCTTTTAAAAACATTAACTAAAGTTGTAAAATCCCAAACCCTAAACCGTATACCATAAACAATTTTATAACATTTATAAAAGTGTTTTGTAATTTTTATTTAAGTGCTTATTTGAAGAATTTTCTAAAGTGTTATTAACCCTAAACTTTAAGCCTTAACCACTAAATCACAAACCCTAAACCTAAAACTGAAGCATTCTATAACATTTTAAAAAGTGTTATGTAACTTTTATCGAAGTGCTTATTAATAGCATTTACTAAAGTGTTATAAACCCTAAACCCTACACCCTACACCCCAAAAACTAATACTAAACCCTAAACCCTAATCATAAAATCATTTACTAAATTTTTATAAACCATAAACATAAAACCTAAACCCTAAGAGTTATATAACATTTTAATAAGCGTTTTAGAAGTTTTTCTAAACTTTTTTTAAAAGTATTTACTAAATCATCCCTAAAATCTAAACCCTAGTGTTTATTAAAAGTATTTACTAAAATATTATAAACCATAAACCCTAAACGGCGAAACCCTAAGGATTTTATAACATTTTAAAACCTAAACCCTAAGCCCTAAGCTCTACGGATTTTATAACATTTAAAAAATCATTTTGTAACTTTTTTTCGAGTGTTTATTAAAAGAATTTAGTGAAGTGTTTTCAACCTTCCCCTCTCCAACTCTTCCCTTTTGCAGTCTCCCTCCCGCTAACTCCCTCGATCACTCCCTCCCTCTATCCCTCTCTATCTCTTCCCCACTCCACCTCTGTCGGCCCCTCCCTCTAACTATATCTCTACATCTCCCTTGCTACCTCCCCTCCTCCAACTATCTACACATCTCCCTTGCAACCTGTCCCCATCCCTCCCTCTCCTTCTCTCTCTCCCCCTCCCCTCTACCCTTTTGACCCTCTCTCTCTCTCCTCATCTCCCCCCTTCTCACTATCTCTCCCACTCACTCTCCCCATTCCCCCTACCTTTCCCCCTCTCTCTCTCATTCCCCCTATCCCTCTCCTCCATCCTCTTCCCTCAGTCTTCGAACCCCTTTCTCGCCCTTCCCCCTTCGCTCTCTCTCCCCCACTCTCTCTCTCTCACTTTCCATCCCTCTCCACTCTACCTATCCAACCATTCCACCTCCCTATCTTTGCATTTCCAACCCTTTCTCTCTCTCTCCCTTTCTCTCTCTCACTTTTCCTACCTCTCTCTCCCCCTCTCCCTCCCTCCCTCTCTTTATATTCTCCCTCCTCAATTTCTCTCACTGTCTCAAATTCGATGTATTCATATCTGTCTTTCTCCCACATTATGTTTTTCTTCCCCTCTATCCTTATTTCTCTCAATTCTCTCTCCCTCTCCCCCTTTCTCTCTCTCCCTTTCTCCGTCCTCCCCCCCCCGCCACTTTCTCCACCCCCTCCCTTCATCTCCCTTTGCCCCCACCTCTTTCTATATCTCTCTCTCTCACTCCCCACATTCCCATCTCACCCTTATCCTCCCCTTTCTTGATTGACCCTCCTCCCTTGTCCCTCTTTCCCTCCCTACCCCAACTCTATTAATCTCTCTTCCCTTAACCCCCCCCTCTCTCATCCCCACATTCCTCCATGTTTCTCTCTCTACCTCTCCTTCCTCTCTCCCTATCTCTCTCTCTTTAACTCTCTTCCCCCACTTCATTACTCCCTCTCACATTTTCTCTCTCCCTCCATCTATCTCTCACCCTCCCTCTCTTTGTCTCTCTGCCCCTCATCTCTACCTGTCTCTCTCTCTCTTTCTCTGTCTTAGTCTCTCCCTCCTCTTGCAAATCTACCCACTTCCACTCTCTATTTGTACCTCTCTCTATCTCTCTCTCACACACCAACTCCTCTCCCCTCCCTTTCCTCCTACTCCTCCTCATCCGCCTGCTATCTCTCTCTCTCTCTCTCTCTACTTCATCCCCCACTACTCTCTCCCCCTCTCCCTCACTACACCTTGCCCTCTTTCCCTCCACCTTCCTCTATCTATCTACCTCTTTCCTTCCTTTTTCTTCCTTCTCCCTTCCCTCTTTCCTTGCCTTTTCTTCCCTCCCCCTTCCCTCTTTCCCTCTCTTTGTCTCTCTTTGTCACTCTGGTGAATGGGTGGCACTATGTCCACGAAAAAATCTAGGCTAATCGACCCCGAAGGGAATCTAGCCTCATGGCCCACTAGCAAGGCGTTACCCCAAGGGCTTCGGGGAGATTGCACCCTGTGACCTCCTTGTGACGAGGTACTGATTTTGACCAACTGAGCTAACCCTTGGGGCTTAATTAATATATATATATATATACACACCTTAATTGCTAAAATAAAAATAAAAAATAAAAAAGCCCACCATAAAAATATCTATAATATATAGTTTATAATATTATTTGTTGTGAGATATTCTTTAAGTAACATTACTAAAAAACAATTGAAATTTGATAAAACATGTTATATATATGTCATAATAAATTTTGATTTGAATTGACCTCACCTCACCATATAAAGAGGTATATCATAAATTAAATCTAACTTCAAAGAAAGTGACCTTAACCCATTAATGTTGTCAACTAAATGAGATTCGTCATATTTAATATCATCTTAGCATAAATTGTTTTAACTAAATTATATTATTCTAAATTGTAGTATAATTTAATATATTATTTTCTTCACATTCAACCTAAAATATATTTAAATAAACTACGGGTTGATAAAATCTATTCTACATTTTAGCTAAAATATAAAAAAACTTTATAAAAGTGGTGGATAAAATTAATACTTAATTGAATTCAAAACTATAATAATATGTGCTTTTGGTAACTGGTAAAACGCTCTTAAACCCAGACATCCTCCAAAACATAAGCTTATATTTTTATACTTCGCGTTCAAACACTTGTGGTAAGAGCATTGAAGAGCCTTTCCATGGTATTGGTGGATACATCTCACCAATCGATCAGATAATGCAAGCGATATCATATCTAACAAAATCTTGTTATTTCATGCCCCAGTGATATCACCCTATTTGCATACGATCGCTGTGATTAGTCATTTAACCGTACAACCCGGTTTCAATCCCAACTACTATGAATTGTAGAGACCATACAACGAGGGTCCACATCTTAGCTTGAGATCGTTGGGTGTGGAAATGTAATTATTATGGATCGGTATAAAATGAATACATTTTGAAAGCCTTAAACTTCAACAGCAACCGATGGCAAAGGTAAGTAAAAATCTGGGCGCACCCAAATCCTCAACAAGATATATATCTTACTTTGGTTTTCGATAGCGATGAAGTTACGAACCAAGGACCTTAACCTGACCCAGAATCATGAAAAATGACTTTGCTAAAATTATTTTAAATGATTTTATAGCGTAACCTATGAGTGGACAATTATAGTGTGTGACGAAGCTAAGAATTCGATTTCGTGTGGATTTGAGTGGAAACTAGACTAGATAGATGAAGATGGAAGTTTATGTCCAAAGATGAGATGAGTGCCAAAATTGCGCTACTGTAGTTTCTAAGTAATTGAATAGCTCGTGTATTAAGTAATTGAATAGCTCGTGTATTTCACCAAAAAGAAGCGTTGTCTCCTAGTCAACTGGTTGAAATTGGTACCAATAATTCAATGAATGAATTTTACAGTAAATTGTACTACCATGATATTAAAAGCAAGTGATATGAAAAAAAGAGTTCTTGAAGTGGAGATTAAATGAAACCTTAAAATTTAAGTGATATGAAAAACAGTGTTCTGGAAGCCGAGCCTAAAGGAAACCCTCAAAATCGAAGTACAAACTATTCTTGTTGCATCCCACACAAATTTGAAAACAGACATAGAGATGGACCTAAATTGAATAGGATAAACTAATTATCAAAATCAACAACGATATGAGGCCGATTTAAAGAGGCGAAACTAACTGGAGGTACATTAATGTAAGAAAATTACATTAAAAAAAATTATATTAAATTTAAATAAACAAAGCAGAAAGAAATAAACAAAGTACCTGGAAGCAATTTGGAGAATAGACCAACAATGGTGAGGGTAGCAACAAAAAGAGGGCATTGGAACATATCAACTCGCCCATTGGCAGTTCTTATTCATCAAATCATAACAAAAGAGAAACACAAGGCTTAATGAATTTAGTTCAAGTTTGGGAATAAACTTATTCGAACATATACGAAATAAACTTAGTCAACTCAAAGATATAAAAAGGGACAAAGCGGATATCTAAGTGAATAACACAATGCATACATCAATGAAAGAAAAAGCCCAATGCATACATCAATGAAAAAAAAACATTGGTATGATTCAATTGCATTTAGCAGAGTATCTTTTTTCGAAAAAACCATGGGTCCAAATTTCTTGTTCTCATCGAACGAAAGAGAATTCATCAAAATTACATCCAAGACATGATGAATGGGCTAGAGGTCCAAATCTATTATCCACCTCTTCTCTCAATCGACAAATATGGGACATAGAATTTTACCCGACAGATGATCTTCTAAAGCTGGCTAGAAATCCAAATCCATTATCCTCATACAAATATGAGACATGAAATTTTACACGCACAATCTAATTTGAAATATTAAATTGGGAAATCAAATTTTACACGAAGACAATCTAATTTAAAACATTGAATTTTAAGTACAAGGAAGCCTAAAGAAAAAGACATAAACACCAAACACCCTGATGGAAGTGATTACCACAAAGACAGCACAAACAAAGAATCAATAGAGGAGGGGGGAATGTGATTATCTGAAATTTATAGGTGTTTCCGCTTCGTTTTTGTTCATACTAAAAATATGGCTCATCAGTTTTCTTTGGCTTTTCCAGATTGACGGATATGCTTTATTGACGTGTACCACTCCTTCCAACAGATATGCGTTTCTAGCGACCTCATATTTCATAGTTATTTCTCTTTTCTTTGGGTTTTTCAAATTAAGGGATATGCTTTAGTGACGTCTACCACTCCTTCCAACAGATACGCGTTTCCACTCCTTCCAACATATACGCGTTTTCTGGCCAACTCATATTTCATAATTATTTCTATTTTATGCACTTCTCCCAGAGTCAATTCTTTCAATGGATATGCTTTTTCAGCTAGGTTCGAAAATTGTTTACCGCTTGTGTTACTGCAGTTTTCTAAGTAAAAAGGTGAAAATATTAGTTAACAATCAAATCATTTACCATTTGAATTCCAAGATACCATTTGAATTCCCATTATCTTGGAGTTAATTTGATTGGATAATTATATTCTTAGTTAGATGGTAAAATTTTTAAAGAGATGTATGTAATAAGTAATAATTTAAGAATTAAAAAAAAAAATTGACATAAAATTTTATTAAAAAGGTATATTTAGAGAATTATTTTTTAATGTACATTAATATGGTAATATTCATGTATTATATATGCAGTTTCCAATTATAGTTTTTTACCAAGCAAAGTAACTTTTTTTCAATTGAAGTTCACAAGTTTACTCATAATTTCATTTCGTGGAAATCAACAAAAGTGCAGAACAAATATCTAAGTAAGGTAACACAATAAAAAAAACATTGATCTCAATCAATTGCATGTCACAAACATCTTCTGGAAAAGCCATATTTCCAAATCCATTGTTCTAGAAGTGGAACCTAAGGGAGACTCTCAAAATCCAAGTAAATGGAACAAGATAAACTAATTATCAAAATCAACATGGACACGAGGCTGGTTTAAAGAGATTAACCTGCACGAGGTTAAACTAATTAAAGTATTCATCAAAATGGCATCCAACTAATGATCATCAAAAATAGACTAGAGGTCCAAATCCATTGTCCTCCTCCACAAGTTGGGGACAATATATTTTACACACTGAGTGTCTGATTTGGATCATTACTCTCTCCATAAAAGTACAAAAAATAGACACCCAGATTGAAGTGCTTCCCATAAAACAAACCAAAAAAGTGCTTCCCATAAAACATACCCAAAAAACAGTCAAGAGAGCAAGAGGACCAAAAAGCGGGAATATTGGAAATTTATAGGTACTTCTACCTCCTTTAACATAAAAGGGGAAAAAAATATCTCTAATTATCTGTACCTCTTTGGTTGACCAAAGATGAAGAATATTTGAAATTTATAGGTAATTCTATATGCTTTAACATAAAAGGGGAAAATATGCCTCATTATGTGTACATATTCTGTTTCATTTGGCTTTTTCCATATCAACAAATATAATTTAGACACACTCCCACTTCTTCCAACAAATATGCGTTCTTGGCTGGCCGACTAATCCATCATAATACTCATCCATTATAATTATTTATGTTTTCATCCATCATAATTATTATTTTTTTACCGAGGTCTATGTCTCCCACTCTTTGCAAGGATAGGCTTTTTCAGTTATTATTAAGTAATTGATTTGGTTGTTAATTATTTCAAAAACAAACTTATCTTTTGATTTCGTGTATTTTTTAAGCATCAATTTCTTTGACATTTGAATTTCCCTTATTTTGTTGGAGTTTTTTTTTTAATTATTATTAATAATTTGGCTACGTTACATACTAAGATTTTTAAAACACTCTCATTAAAAGTAAGAATTAAAAAATTAAAACACATTTAAAAAAAAACATGGAAAATTTAAAATAAATAATAAGATAACATATTTTTTTTATTATTTATATGTTAGAAAAGTTGTTTTAATTTAAAATAAGAGAAAATTATATGGTAATATTATTTGTCTTATATGCAGTTGCCAAAAAGTTATGATATTAATTATATAACTTTACTATAATATTATATCTTAGACACATAACGATTATATATTTCCAAATAAAAGGTTGAAAACATTACATTTCAATTTAACATGAGGCCTAGGAGAAGGGTTTTTTTTAGGCAACTGAGATTTATTATAAACTAATCTCTTCCAACAGATGAGATTTTTCAGCCAACTCAACTTTATTATTTACTAATAGATTTGGTTGTTAATTTTTTCAAAAACGAACTTACCTTAAGAGTTCCTTTGTTTTAGGTAACTTGCAACTTCTTTCACAATTCCCATTATTTGAGAGTTTTTTTTTACTTTAGTTGTTTTTGATTCTTTAATTACTATTATTAATTAGCCTCAGTTACATGATTAAACATTCGTTTTTATTATTTTTTAGTTATTATTATTCATTAAAATTAATTACATGGCAAGATTTTTGCTTCAGTTAATTTTTATTTTTTAATTATTATTACTAGGTTTTATTACATGAAAATAATTTTAAAATATTATTAATAAAAATAATAATTTAAAAATCTAAATACATTTAAGAAGTAATACATATAAAATTTAAAATAAAAAATGACATTACTTCAAAAAGCCTAAACGAGTCCCTCAACTATAGCAAAGATGCTCTACTTTGTTGGCACTACACTGACTTTATGGCTAAGATAACATAAAAACCTATGAAAACTTTATAGGTTAGAAACTTCTTTTTAATTTAAAATAAGAGAAAATTAGATCATAATATTGTTTCCATTTCCTATCTGCTTTCCAAAAAGTTGAGTAATAACATTTATACCATTTTCAGATATAATGATTTTATGTTTATTAAAATAGGGATTTGAAAGCATTGTATTTCCATTTCAAGCTAAAATTTAAAAATATGTATAAATATTGTATATTAAATACAAAATATTTATTTTTACTTAAAAAATATTTTTCTACATAAAATAAAAAATTTGAAATTATTGAATGTTGAAGAAACATATTTTAATCTTAAATAGTGGAATATTATTATCTTTCATAAAATTAAAACATATTAAAATTAGTTTTATGACTTATTTCTTCTATACACAAAAGAAAAAAAAGCAATTTTAATATATATGCTTTTTTACCCTAAACTTTAGGAAATTCTGATCATATTTTGAAAAACTCTGGTAGTGATTTTTGTAAATACAAGTAAAAGTTGTCAAACATCATAATTTTAGGTGCACTAGAGGTATTCGATGGTGTTGAATCCATTTCCATCGTCAAAAACATGATTCAAACACCCAAATTGAAGTGATTACCGCAAAAACATAGCACAAACAAAAAATCAATGAGGAGAAGGGAGGGTGATGATCTGAAATTTATAGGTGTTCCCGCCTCATTTTTATTCAAACTACAAATATGCCTCATAAATTTTCTTTGGACAGATACGCGTTTCTTGCCGACTCATATTTCATAATTATTTATGTTTTTTTTGGCTTTTCCAAATTAAAGGATATGATTTAGTGACGTCTACCACTCCTTCCAATAGATACGCATTTTCTAGCCAACTCATATTTCATAATTATTTCTATTTTATGCACGTTTACTACAGTCAATTCTTCCAACGGATATGCTTTTTCAGCTAGTTTCAAAACTTGCTTACTTCTTTTGTTATTGTCATTTTCTAAGTGAAAAGGTGAAAAGATTAGGTAAAATGTTATGAAATTATTAGCGTTTAGGATCTAGGGATTGTGGTTAGTGTTCACAGGTAAGGGTTTAGGTCTTATAATACTTTAGTATATTATTTTAATAAACACTTAAATAAAAGATAAAAACACTTTTCAAAATTTTATAAAATGCTTAGGGTTTAGAATTTACATCTTGGGGTTTAGGGTTTAGGATTTAGGGTTAAGGGCTTAGGGTTTGCAGATGAGGGTTAGGGTTTAGGGTTTAGGGATTAGGTTTTAGGGTTTGCGGTTTGTGGTTTAGTGTTTAACCTTTACAGTTTAGTGTTTATAAGACTTTTGCAAATGGTATTAATATAACACTTAAATGAGAGTGACAAAACACTTTCTAAAATGTTATAAAATGCTTAGGGTTTAGGGTTTAGGGATTAGGGTTGAGGGTTGAGGATTGAAGGTTTACGGTTGAGGGTTGTGGGTTTATAACATTAGTAAATTCTCTTAATAAAAACTTAAATAAAATTTACAAAATGCTTTTAAAAATGTTATAAAATGCTTAGAGTTTACCGTTTAGTGTTTATGGTGTAGGGTTTGGTGCTTGGGGTTTAGGGTTTATGGTTTATAACACTTGAGTATATGATTTTAATAAACACTTGAATAAAAAGTTACAAAACCATTTTTAAAATGTTGTAAAATTCTTAGTATTTAGGGTTTGTGTTTTAGGGTTTAGGTTTTTCAGTTTATGGTTTATAGCACTTTACTAAATGCTTTTAATAAACACTTAAAAGGAAACTTTCAAAATATTTTCTTAAAATTTTATAGGATGCTTATGGTTTAGTGTTTAGTGTTTAGGGTTGAGTGTTTACGGTTTGCGTTTTAGGGTTTAGGTTTTAGGGTATAAGGTTTAGAGTTTAGGGTTTTGGATCTAAGGTTTATAACACTTTAGTAAATTATTTTGATAAACACTTAAATAAATGTTACAAAATAGTTCTTCTAATGTTGTAAAATGCTTAGGGTTTAGGGTTTAGGGTTTATAACACTCTAAACTCTAAACCCTTAGCCCTAACCCTAAGCATTTTATAAAAGTTCAAACCCTAAACCTTAAACCCCAAACCCTAAACCCTATACCCTATACACTAAACCCTAAAGCCTAAGCATTGCATAACATTTTAAAAGGTATTTTGTAACATTTTTTAAGTATTTATTGATGGCATTTATTGAAGTGTTACAAATCCTAAACCCTAAATAGTAAGCATTTTATAACAATTTAAAAAGCTTTTTGTAACTTTTTTTAAGTGTTTATTAAGAGAATTTACTAAAGTCTTACAACCCTAAGCACTTTAATAAAGAGTTAATAAAAGTTGAAAAACACTTTTTAAAATGCTATAAAATGCTTAGCGTTTAGGGTTTAGAGTTTAGCTTTTACGATTTAGGGTTTATAACACTTTAGTAATTACTTTCAATAAACACTTAAATGAATCTTACATAACACTTTTTAAAATGTTATAAAATACTTAGAGTTTAGGGTTTAGGGTATAGGTTTTAGGCTTTATGGTTTGCATTTTAGGCTTTAGAGTTTAGTTTTTATAACACTTCATTAAATGATTTCAATAAACACTTAAATAAGAGTTACAATTTTTTAAGATGTTATAAAATACCTAGGGATTAGAGTTTAGGGTTTGGGGTTTAGGATTTAGGATTTAGGATTTAGGATAACGCTTTTTCAAAACGATTTTAATAAACATTTAAATGAAAGCTAGAAAACAATTTTTAAAATGTTATAAAATGATTTGGGTTTAGCGTTTAGGGTTTAGGGTTTAGGTGTTGGTGTTTCAAACGTTATAAAATGATTAGGGTTTAGGGTTTATAACACTTTAGTAAATTCTTTTAATTAGCACTTTAAAAAAGCTACAAAATGCTTGTTAAAGGATTATATAATTATTAGGGTTTAGCGTTTAGGGTTTAAAATGTTATAAAATGCTTATGGTTTAGGGTGTAGGTTTTAATGTTTATAGAGCTTTAGTAAATTCTTTAGTAAATGCTAGGTTGGAAATGGACTTTTCAAGGTAACAGGTTGACAAGCAACAAACTTTTGAATGAATTATCAACGAATATTATCCATTGAGAAGCACTAATGATTGAGATGGTCTTCCCCACAAATATTACAAGGAAGATGGATTTTATTCTTCTTATCTTTTGAGCCAACCCCAACATTCTCTACAGTTTACAATGCTTCTTGTTCCCAACTCAAAGTTCTATATTATTTCTCTTTCATCTTACCTCATGATTACTAAGGGTTATTTGTTGATGTGGAATGAATAGATTTGACCTCATTGGTGGGAACAAGAGAATTATGAGTCTGCATAGGAGGATTTCTAGCTAGTGTACCATAACATACACTCATTGACCCATTTGAAAGGTTCTCTCACTAATTCTTTGAGATGGACCGCACAACACCATAGAAATGGATGCTTGTTGTATAATTCCGAGGATTAGTTGATGAGGAAGAGAAATAGAAATGATATCGTATATGTTACCTACCTCAGAATAGACCATCTCAAGCTTATGGGCACGAAATGATGGCTCACACCTCAATTTGGGCTCCTACCATGGAAAAATATTTAATAATCGTAGACATGAAGGACTTTATGAACCACTCACATAAGAATTCACATCCTCCTCATCCACATCCTCCTCCATATCCTCCTCATCCACATCCTCCTCCACATCCTCCTCCTCCTCCTCCACATCCTCCTCCACCACCTCCACCTCCTCCACATCCACATCCTCCACCTCCACCTATATCTCCACCACCCCCTACTGCACCTCCACCTCCACCACTACAACCTCAAATCCCTCATCCAACTTCTCCTCCTCCTCCTCCTCGTCTGCCTCCACCTCCTCCACCTCCATAATCTCCTCCTCCACCTC
>APFE030711408.1:0-10215 GCA_000404065.3 Pinus taeda
TGTAGCTTAATGATTGAATCCCCTCTTCTAATATTCTAATATGCTCTTCCTTGGTGCCATAGGCTATGTAATTTTTGGGACCCAATTAGTGTTCAAGGAGTGCTTTGGAAGCTTTGTGGCAAGATTTAGAATCCCAAATTTAGGATGGGTGTACTCCTTGAAAAGCAAAGAATTGTTGGTAGACGCCCTTCACCAAGCTCATGGTAGCAAGAAAGACAAAGATCATACTCACAATCATCACAGCTTCTATAGAAACTTACAATAGATGTGTGGCAATTGTCACAAAAATGATGATTGTCTACCTTCACATTAGACACTCAATCTCCAGGTCTTATGCCAGTTTTTTCTGAATTTTGGACTCCCCCTCCAGTCCGACCATTTGGTCACCATGAATCATGGTGACCAAATGCTTGGACTAGAGGGGGAGGCCAAAATTAAAAAAAAATGGGCAGAAGACCTCGAGATGATCGTCATTCCATGGTCACTCGGAGAAGAATGTGGAGCTCTGAATCTGACGAGTTTCCATGGATGGATATGGTGGAAGGTGGTGTGGAATGTGCATTTTTTGGAGGGTGGTAGGTGTATTTTTGGGAGCTCCTGGGTGTGGCAGATGTATTTTTAGAGGCACTTGTATTTTCTCCTTCCCATAGGCTACCTAAACTTTGAGTAAAATAACTAAGTGTAATAAAAAATCCAAGAGAACTAAACTTTGGGGCACCATAGGCTACTGAAACTTTGGGTAAAATTAACTAAGTGCAATAGAAAATTCAAGAGAATTAAACTTTAAGTAAAAGTAATGCATGCTATTGCAGAATTTGGATAAAATCAACAAACAAAATCACAAAAGAAGAAATCTACAATAAGACCTCAATCTGAATAACCAATTAAAAAAACTTGGAAAAATTAATTAAATAATTTGAATTATCAATTTTTTTCTTAAAAATTTGGTTAAAGCACTAAATCGTATTTGATATTTAAAAACTCAAACAAAATTAATTCAATTTCAACGCGATATCAATCGTTGTATACCTGCTACCATGGGCCGGTATAATAAAAAGGGTAACTGTAACCGAACAAAGTTTTAATGAGGTATGTTTTTAAGGGTTTTAATTGGTTACAGATAAAAATATATAAGTGTTAAAAACCATGGATTACAGTAGCACATGGAACATAACGCAGTACAAAGTAGGTTATATATAAAAAACCTCAGGTTAAAATAACACATGGTACACAATACAGTGAAAGAAGCCACACGTTAAGCTGAATCCAGAGATATGCCTTGATTGAAGCAATGAATGAAAAAATTAAACATATTAAAAACGGTATGATAGAATAAAACTATTGACGAGGAATCAGAGCCATCAAGGGTAAAATTCTTGCGGAGAAAATAGAGACTTAATACGGTGGCTCAGGCCCACGGCACAAGGGTATAACAAATTATTGAGAAAGAAAGAGAGCCAGCCTTAAATCCATGACTGATGTGGGCACAAGGCACAAGGGTATAACAAATTATTGAGAAAGAAACAGAGCGAGCCTTAAATCCATGACTGATGTGGACACAATAAGAGAAAACAGAACCTTAAATCCATGCATGGCTGATGCACACGGCCCAATACACAAAATGTTAAAGCCTAACCAATACACAACACAATATACAATATGAGTTATACCCAAAAGGAAAACAACCCGCGGGTTTATTAAACAACGAACACAATACACAGAAAACAACCCATGGGTTTATCGAACAAAGAACACAATACACAGAAACCAAGTTATGTCCGAAAAAAGCATGGATAAACTAATAAAGAAGAGGTTATACTGGATAGAACCACAAAGTAAAATAAGCTAATACGCAGTAGATTAAACCCAAATACACAGCTATGGGGAGTGATTCTTGAATTTGCACGGAATAGGATAAATTGATGAACCTAGAGTCAAATATCTGTTGGAAGAATTAATGCAGCTCTATGGAATCCTTAATTTCCACTTTAGGGATCTCAGTTACTGATTTGTAACTTTCACCAACACCTACAGGTTTTGGTGTAACTGCAAACCTCTACATGGTATGAGATCGTGGATAGAGGTTAGATTCCCGAGTTGCTTTTGAGGGGAGGTGTTGGAAGAATAGCCGCACCTCGTGGAATCCATAATTTCCATCCTGAGATCTTAGTTACTGATTTTTTTGTAACCTTTACCAACACCTCTGGGTTTTAATTTTCACCCTAGAATCTTAATTTGTAACGTTTACAGACACCTGTGAATTTTGGTGTAACCCCAAACCTCCACAAGACCGATTAAAAGTATGAAGGAAAAATTAAATGTAATAATAAATAGATTGAATAAAAAATTAAATAAAACAAAGCCTTAAATTCAATAGAAATTTTTGAAAGAAAGAGAGCCTTAAACTAATCAAAGGAAACATACAGATACAAGGCCAAGGGCCATCTCTACATACCTCGAATTGGGATTAGATTTCATTTCTTCAACCAAGTAATTGGAATTAGTGAGATAGGCTTTGAACAGAAGCAACCTCAACCACCTATTTCTTTCTTACCACCCTAGCATGCCATTTTCTTACCAACATCAGCATCAGCATCAGCATTAGCCTCTGCCTCCTCTATCCCACACAACCGTGATTGACTCAAACACGAGGTCAACCTATACCTAGACACGGACAGACCCGAAGTCAAACCACACAGACAGCCAAACACACACCAGCATAGCTAGACGTGATAGGGACAGAGGAGGAGGAAGATGCTCGAAAAATGAAAATACAATATATTATATGTAGGGATTCCCCAGTGCCCTTCAAACGCTACAAGAGTTTTACCGCGTCTAAGATTAGTTTTATAAAGTCCCTACTCTCTCCTCAAGTTGAGAGTTAATGCTTTTTGGTGCAGCTTGCCTTTTTTAGGTGGTTCTTTCTTTCCATTAATGATTTTCGTTTTTTTCCCTTCCCTTCCAAATGCACATCTGGCCAATAAGGTTTCAATTCATGGTTTTACCTTTTTTACTTATTCCATTTGGTTAGTCACATTATTATAGTAAATAATTCATGGTTTTACTGTATTTAACTCATTCACATTATTACGGATTGTGGATTCAATTCTCATTTTAATATCTTATTTATTTTTAGGATGTTGGAAACAAGGCGTTCAAAGGCGGTATTACTCGAGCCTTTGCCCGACATACTTATGTTACTTATTTTTAATTTTATATAATAGTTATATGAAATTTATTGGTATTAATAATTTCTTTTTAATTGCAAAGCATCTTGACAAATATGTAAAAAAAAATTTAAAAAGTTTTTAAAAAGGTAATGTATTTTTACAATGAAGGGGAATTAGTGTATAAACGATAAAAGTGCAATTGAAAATGTATGTGCTTAGGTATTAACAAATCTTTACAATGAAGGTCAAGGTCTTCCATTTTGACAGGAATTACGCTTCTAAAAATGGAAACGGATTTTTACAGTGAATGGAAAGGTCTTCGATCTTGATAGGAATTAGTGTAGCCATATAAATGATAAAAATGCAAGTGAAAATTTGGGCACCAACTAAAAATGTGGGCACCCACGTATTAACAAATCTTTACAATGAAGGGCAAGGTCTTCTAACTTCACACGAATTAGTGTAAACTTATAAACGACAAAAGTGCAAGTGAAAATTTGTGTGCCCACGTATTAACAAATCTTCACAATGAAAGGCAAGATGGGCAAGGTATTCGATCTTTATAGGAATTAGTGTAGCCATATAAATGAAATGGCTAGTAAATAAAAAATATGAAGATCTCAAAACTCATAATTAAATCTAATTGGTTCTCTATTTGAGAGGTGGAATGTAGATATCGAAAATCGACCTTGGATGAACATTACTTTTGAAGTTGATAGCTCAAAGATTTTCAATAATGCCAAGGCTAAAATTCAAGACAAGGAATTCCTCCAAATTATCAAAGGTTGATGTTTGCTAGGCACGAGCATGAAGATGAAAGAAATGTACTAGTTGATTATAATATTCAAAATAACTGACGTGTTTGTGTCCATACATCTCCCAAGTAATATATAGGTCTTTGTCATGATGTTGACTAGCTGTGGTGTGAATACTAAAATTCAAGATAAGGAAGGAATTCCTCTAGATTAGCAAAGGTTGATCTTTGTTGGGATAAGAAAACTTGAGATACGAGTTTTGCAGGTTTATCCTGAAGGAATTGACTCACCCCTCAGTTCTTTTTCCATGTAGTAGTATGCAATTTTTTTTCAATCACTTGAACTTCAGAGTTAGAAATAATTGACAATGATAAGGAACACATTTTAGTTAAGGATGGAATTGCTCCATAACCATACAAGTTGATCTTTCTTGGTAAGTAAGGGAAACTCCTATAAGTAAGGGAAATATTATTGGCCTTAACAATGGTGTAAAAACCACATTTAATGAGGTTAGCACGATTTTCACAAATAGTAGAAGCAAAGATGTTCCAGAGAAGAATAATCATCATTTGATCTTTTTTGATAAGTATGGGCAACTACTATAAGGGCGGGCAAGATTATTGGCCTTAACAATGGAGTAAAAACTACATTTAATGAGGTTGGAACCATTGTCAAAAATAGTCGAATGAAAGATGATCTAGAGAAGGATACTCATCTTAATAATTCATGTGATATAAAAGTTGGTTCCTATTCTTTCCATTTTTATTTTATACTTATTTTAAAAGGCCAATAGGTATAACTGCCACTATTCAATTTGGTTTATTTACCCTTTTCCTTGTTCACTTAAAATATTTCCTCACGTGACTGAGTTATTGTGCCTTTCTTGTATCTCCAATATATACTCATCATATGAAGTTGTCTAGTTGTGGTAATTATTTGTAGGCTTTTTCTCCTTATGTGTCTTCCATAAAAAATTTCTATCTATTATTGGAATAGTATTGTTGTCTATTTTACTTATACAGGAGACAAACTTCCTAAGTTATTTTATAAATGTAATTGAATATTGTTTATGAACCCTAATGTAGCTTTTGTGGAGGCACTTGAGTGGTCCAATTTTTTTTTAACCAATTTTTTTCAACTGGAAGTCTATATATTTTCTGTGAATTATTATTTAGTATATACATTTCTCAACTATGACTACTCTTCAATTTTTTTAGTTAGCCCAATGATAAACATTTTATTTTGCTTTCTCTCCTAACAAGATGTGCACACTGAAGAAGACTTGAACAGATTTTTAATAGCCAAGATTTTAGTTCTTTCTCTCTTTTGCATGGCTACTATTCTCAATGTTCCAATTTCATATGCCTTCTTGAAACTTGTGATTTTTTCTCCTGCAAAAATTTTGTTTTGATCTCAGGTATGTGCTTAATAGTTTTCAAAGAGTATGTATTTCAACGTCAACATTACAAGTCCTTAAACTAAAATCATATTGATTTAGCTTGATTGCATTTTCCTATTTAACATTCATGAAAACTACTATGATACATCTCTATGAGTTGATGTTATTGGGAGATTGTTTGTTTCAGTATATATTGTGGATATGATATGATTTTCGTAATGGCAAGTCTTATGTATGCATGAAAATGTTGGATGGTGTTGAAAATTTCTTGTTTGATAGTATTCTCCCCATTTTTAGGGGATTCATTTATTCAAAATGCTAGTTGAGTGTGCAATTTTGAATGAAAATGAACAACTAAGCTACATTATTAGCCCCTGGCAACATCTTTTAGTAATTAATGATTTCCCTTATAAAAAAATCACGGTAACAAATAGTGTTGCATGCAATTCTATTAGTTTGATACTATACAAGATTGAGGCATGATAAATGAAAAATAATTTCAAACCTTTTACTATGTAGATAGAGTATATTGTCCAGTAATCTCACACATGTTCCTAGATAATGTTACAAAATGGTTCAACTTTTATCTTTGATGGTTGATTACTTGTAACGAAAATTTCTATTCCATGAATACATATTTCCCTTCCATGCCAACTTGGAATCATTCTTGTGGAATTGTATTATGTTGTCATGTTCAATAATTAATGTGTTGCATTGAAGCATAATGATAAAATGTTATCTCATTTGTGAAAAAAAGACTTTCATAATTGGTATATCCTTTGTGTTTTATTTCTTCAATCATTTCACCATCCAATTTGGGAGGGAGATGAAGAGAATCTATTCGAATTTGTCACTACTACTTTTACTTACAAGCTATTTGTGTAGTCTTAACAATTAGTTCTTCCAATTCATCTTAGGTGCATCATTTCTTTTCTTCTCTTAGGTTCTTTTTAATTTTAGATTTGTTTCCCTTACAAGTTTATGCCCTTTCTTTAAAACATGATCAAAATATTTTTTCTCTTAAAATGAAAGAAACGATTACATTTTAAACCCTTTAGTTATGATCGATGAGAAATTCAAAACAAGAAACAAGTAATAAAAAAATCCACCTTAGTATGTCTAACCCAATGGTACTTATTTTAATTTATAGTTGTTTGAAATAGTGCAAAGAGTCTATTTTTTGGAAAAATATTCTGAAATTAGTTTCACCAAAATTTTGCGATACATGAAATGGTTACAGATTTAGCACTTTGGCTATGCATGATGGAAAAGTCAAACCTAAGAAAAACGAATATCTTAGTATACCTTAATCCATGATACCAATTTTAATTTTCACTGTGTTTGAAGTAGCTTCGAGGAGAAGGAGTTTTTAGTAAAATATCAATGAATTAGTTTCCACTCACTTCATATCTTTTGGAATTTTGTAGATTGTCACACTTTTTTTTTAATTTACCTTCAAACATGGCATTGGAACCAAAGTTTATTTGTAGTTATATGGATAGAGAGAAAATTTATCTCTTACTTCTTGGATTTCTTTATTGAAAATATTGTTTGATTTTCATATACCATTTTTTTGGTTTTTTGTTTGGCATGACTAAGTAGAGTGAAAAATGAGATAATATTGATGGATAGCCTATGCGCTCTTCGTAGAATAATTTTTTTTTCCAATGTAAATAAGATCGATAATTTTCCACGTACTAGAGAAATTGTTTGGGGTAATATTTAGAGTGGGTTAATATTCCATGGTTTTTCAAAATAAAAAATAAAAAGAGTTGTCAATTTTTACATTTTTTTAATTTATTGGCTCAATGTTTATGCTTCAAAATTATTTTAACTTAAAATTCATTAGAACTCTCCCTGTTTTTCAGAAAATATCATTAAACATTTTACATTATGCATATTGGGGAGTATTAATGTTAGATAAGGTTTACAAGATTTAAAACAAACTTCCATCCTTTAAGTTTTGCTACTAGATAGAAACCTTCTAGAAGAATGAAAAAAATGGTGCAGTTGTGGAAAATATATAAAAGAATTAAGTGAGTAAAAGAGAAGAATAACATGAGACATTGTTGAATAAAACTGACATATGGGGAATAACTAACAAGGAATAAAGTTGTGGGTCATTTAATGTTTTCATGTTGTGAGCCTTTGTGACATAGTACTGATGAAATCTTTAATGCCAAGGGTGTGTACATTTCATGATATTTTTTCTATGAAATGATGTAAGACAATTTAGGATGCATAAATGTAATTATATTACAATTTAGTGAAAGAAACAACAGATTCTTATTTTATTTCATTAATGTTTTTTTATGCATGTCCAAGTTTATTTCACCTTCATGGCTTCTTTTGATCACAAGGATAACTAAGGAATTTGTCATTGTACATATATAATAAAAATATGAATATTTTTAGTAGAAGGGTCGCAACAGGAGGTGATCTAGGTGTTACCTATACTAAACAATGTGTTTTGTTGAACAATTATTTCGTTCTTAATGAAAAGTATTGCCTTTCTCCTTGAGTGTATATCCATTTTATTAGATTTCCATATATTTTAATCTTTTTCCTAAAATATATTTATTAATTTGTCAATAACCACCTAGGGAAGACATATAAATCAAATGGATCCAACTGAAAATAAAATTCAATTGATGATAACTATCAAAATGGGTAACCCATTATTCCTGTCACATTTCATAGATTAAAAAAACAGTAGAAATTAACTAAATTATAACTTTATTACAAATTATATTATGGTTATTTATAAATTTAAAGAAATTGAATGCATATTTTAAACACAACAAAAAATGTTAGTTAGCTATGAAATATGTAAATATTACTATGAATGTTCTAACATATTCCATGGTGTTTAAACATCTTCCATCAACCTAATAATTAACTTATAACTATGGTGATTAGCATAATTATAGGCATATATAATGTTTGATCCACTAACTTATGTACCAATTGTTGGGGTGCAAAATGTGGATCATTAATTCTTATTGCAATGTTTATATTATGTTGTTCTATTTCCTAGTTAGAGTATTCCAACCAAATATCCATTTTGTGTTGATCTCTTTATAGCATAATATTGTTACTATCCAACTTAATATGTCATCAAACCTAGAATGCTTGGATGAAGCTTCATCATTATCAAACTGCTTGGATCGGGTTTTATCTTGACCATCATTTTCTTCTATAATTTTTATTGTAGTAGCATGGGGTGAATCACAAGTCAAGTCGATGTTTAATTTTTTCTTTCTTGTTGGGTTCAGTCAACTATCCTTGTTCCTATGCCTATGATGAGCTTCTTTCTATGTTGAGTTTGTCTAGATTCAATTGTTTATTGTTCAATGAATAATATTTTCCATGTCCAAGAAACAACAAGACATCACTCCCAATAGATTATTCTAGAAATTGTTCCAATTTTCTAGGCTTCCTTTTTTCCTACCCTTATAGGGTATCCTCAATAAAATTTCATGTAATTGAGTGTAGATTATATTGTTGTTGTGGGTGTTCTAATTGAATACCTAGAAAGATTTGATTCTCATTTATTGTATATGTTTATGTCCCTATTGTTTTCCAAGTTTGTGAATCTTTTCTTGCAATATTCTTATGAGATTATGTCACAGGTACTAAGAGCTCAAATTCAAATGGTTGTTTATAATTATCTTTCGCTTTCTTCTTCTTGTTCAACATCTAGAAGGAGTAATCGTATATCCCCTTGTTCTTCTAGAGCTTGTGGTGGAATTGAGAATATTACGTTAGATTATTAACTCATCTCTCTCTCTCTCTCTCTCTCTCACACACACACACACACACACACATATATATATATTTAGTTAATTGTATGGTGATAGAAAATCTCTTGTTTGTGTACATATAAAGAGTGAGCATACCTTTGTAGGGAGAATTTAATGTACGATGAGGGAGGAAACAATTTTTGTATTTGCTAAGGGAGGAAACATTTTTAAAGATTTTCGGATGACTAACTAATGAAGTTTGTTTCACGTCTAACCAAATTAGTAAAGAGGGGAAAGGAATGGACTTATTAAAATTTTCACATTTATACCAGTTCATATTTAGCATGTCATCAATGTGTTTTTCCTAGTTGTATATTTTTCCCGTCATGATCATTAGCCAATTTATTGTAAAATATTGAGTTTAATGTTAGAAACTCTCCCTATTCATGCAAAATGACTGTCTCATTAGGAAAAAATTAGAAATAAGAAAAACAAATTGAGATATCAAAAACTTAATTTAACAATACATATATTTAACACAATAATATAAACATGAATACAAAGGAACCGATTAAAGAAGATTTATTGTTCGTATTACATTGAATAGTGAAAATCACAAAAAACCATATAGAAATATACAAAATAGTATTTTAGAAATTCTATAATTTTGAAATATGTATAACTAAATATAAAAATAAAACATATATATACTTGATTAATATTAATTGATGGAAGGAATAATAGTTTAAATGAACTTCAGACACCAACATTAAGATCTTAACTGATCTACAAAATATACAAAATCATTGTATCATCTCCTCCAGATCATTATCATATGTTGACTCACCAAAAGTGCGTTTTGGGTCAATATCGATAATCAAAACCATTACCATATGTTGGCTCATGAAAAGTTATTTCTGGGTCAATATCGATAATTAAAATATCATCTCCAAAATACACCACATTTATTATATTCCTTTCTTATGGGATCGAATTTGGAGTTACACTTGATTCAACTTGATCACTATGTTATGCCACTTTAAGTACATAAAAGCTATAGTTTTAATGTTATAGTTAATGTGTTAGATATTAAATTGATGTGTGTTGTAAAATTTCAAGAATTATAATGTCATGATGGTGAATTGTAC
>APFE030711410.1:1267-33821 GCA_000404065.3 Pinus taeda
TTCTTTGCAAAAAAGAATTATTTTATTCTATGACTTTGCAAAGAGGAATTCTGTTATTCTGACATTAGCCTTGATAGTAACGCAATTTATAATACCGTGATGAGTTGTGCAGGGAGTTGCGTGTTGATTTAGAATTAACTGTGACAAACAGAATAGAAGAAAACAGTTATAGTTGGTGTGGGTGGATAAACCGTAGGTGGTATCGGGATTAGTGTTGAGAATCATATGGCAAGCGCAACGGTAAATTAATGGTTTATACAAAATCTAACAAACATGTTTCGAAGCTCAGAATTCTTCATATGATGTTTACCTCCATATTCCGTATGTCATTGACCTAATCTGTCTGTTTACAATTACCATCTCTAGTACACCAAATACCTCTTCTTTTCACGGCTTTACATGCTATGAGCTTACATTATCTTCTCTTAAATATGCTTTGAGTTTATATTATCCATGAAAGATTTTCTTTTGGTAATCTTGTTTAAACTTTAATTGAAAAATTAAAAAAATGTTATATAATATTATCCACACTTCAGAAAATTCTTAATTCATCTCCACGTCATTAAAATGAATTTTAATGTTAAAAGCTAATCATAACTTTTTTATATATGAGCTGCAATTATCACGATAAAAAGATTCCAGTGAGCATGATAAAAAATTTTCCTAATCATATTAGACTTAGATTATTGTTGTTTTTCTGATAAGATTTATTTTCAATAATAAATACATATGGGCATCATGGGCGTGGCAACCTATCAATTTCCTACGTCGAGGCTTATACAGTTTTGGAAAAGCTCGACATCGACCTAATTAACCGGCATTCGTTTTGGTTTACGGCATTGAAATTGTATATCCCTGCCTTGGCACCGTACTACCCGTCCTGACTTTAAATAGAAATTTCAATGGTCTTTCTCAATTGAAAATGAGATTGAGAAAATAAAACATTATTTTACCGTATATCAAAACGGTAAAATTCTATTTTAACTACAATTCCGGGCAATGAAGAAATATACAAAATAGAGAATGCATCGTCCATTGCGCTTTATATGGAAGTCCCAACCACCCATATCAGTCCCATCAGTATTTTAATTCAGAGGGAACTATTTTACTGTTTGGCTAGCCGTTTCACTCGGTACATCATAAATCATACAAGTTCATCAAAAGCAAACAAACATGCCAAACACCATATTATTGTAACGTTAAATGCTTTTGCAAATATATAAAATTTTTAATTAATACAATTATATTAATAAAGTGGTTGATACATGTTTATTAATTTTATTTTCTACTTATAATAAAGCAGATTTACATATAAAAAGCAGAAAATGATATGATGAATGTATATCAACTGTGTTATTAATGTGGTTTTACTACTTTTTTTAAGAAAAAAAAAACATTATCTTTTTATTGATAAAAAGAGGTTACAACAACATGTTTCTATATAGACTTCCACATTATTGAATAACATTGACCATTAACAACTAATTCGCCTAGCTATGGAGAATAAACAAACAAACAACTAGAATTACATAGACCGCACACTCATAAAGGATCCACAAGTTATTGTCATCTTACTTAGCGCAACTATTTACAAAAATAATTCGTGATATGTCATCTCCAAGACAATCATCACTAAAAAACTCCAACAACTTTAGTTCATGGTTAGATCATACTTACAGGATATCAATGTGCCCTACATTAGTTAATGTAACCTATTCAAAACTAGCAAAATGTATCATACCTGCATTGACTAACGCTCCTCTCTTTGACAAGGAGTTTGCAACCCAATTCTACTCCCTACAAATGTGCATTAGGAGATACATTGAAAGGTTATCTCTAGGTTATGTATTGGCCTCATCCAAGAAGATAGAATAAACAAATTCAAATTGGATGACCCCTAAGCCAGTCTATGATTCCTTTCGAATCCCAAAAACATGTATTGCATTGACACCCAACCATTTAGAACATAGAAAAATCCCGCATATAACAATTAGTTCAACTTGTCTATTTGTGACACTCCCCCCTCCCACCAGAAATGATAGAATGTACTAGGCTGAATGAAAATATATGCCCCACATCTCTTTCTTCTTTGAACGCATGCCCCATTGAAAAAATCCAATAAGAAAGTCCCTCCAAGTGTCTTTCATTTATATGGTTTTGTTACCATGCTTAATTGTTTTAGGTCTAATCTCCCCAAAATATGTTGCAATTTTAATGAAAGTGTGCAAGACATCTGACTCTTTTCGTTCAAAGTTCTTTCAGTTCTGACACTTCCAAATACCCTGGAATATGTAAAAGGGAAATATGCATACTCATTTTGTGATTCAAACTAAGAAGAAATACATTCCTCAATCGAGCCCTTCATCCAAGTGAAGTAAACGTTTATGAGACTCAACACCCCTTCCCAAACTATAGATGCAAATGGACATAACAAAAAGAGGTGTCACACATCCTCCAAATATCCCATATAGAGAATGCATATGCCAAATTCATTAAATCCCATGTTGTGCTAGTTGACAACCAACATGCTTAACGTAGATTAGTTGACCATGGTTAACTATGATTGGCATTGTTTGACTTGGTTAAAAATGGTTGACAAGGGTTGACCATGGTTAAAAATGGTTAACCAAGATTTATCAGGATTTTGTTGATGGTGTTGGACCCACCAACATTCAAGGGGATCTCCCCGGTAAGAATTCCCAACTAGACCTTGCGCCGTTTGGAGTAGGAGTTCCAACAGTGTGTGGTAATGCAGTGTCTTGATCGTGGTAGCGTGCAAAGATAAGTATGATGACTTTGTTCGAAAGCAAGTGTGTGACCTTGCAACGAGTCAAGTGAGATGCATGGGGGTTCTAACACACGGAAGGGGAATGAAGTGTGTCCTTAAAAGCCTGTAATAATATGTATCCTGAAAGGAACACATGAGCAGAATGACATCAAAAGCTGCAATGTGGAATAGTCCACAAAATAAAGTGGCGGGTTAATCCAACAACACGCCTTCAACAATATTCATACAATTGCATAAAAAATAGTGCATAAGCAAATGCATAAGTTAAACAACATACAATGGTAAAGCAACTAGAATAGTTCAACTACAATAACAAAATATGCATGAAAATGTGCTCACTCAGTTTTATTATTATTAAGTGAAAGTTCCATCCATACATGCACCATCGACAACCACTAGCCCCAATAGTGGAACATTACAATCAACACTACCTGCTTCTCCAAAGAAGTGTACTCTCTCTATGTTGTGGAGAAGTCAAGGCTCATCACAATGCTCCCAAGCCTTCTCCAAGCCTAAGCCTAGCCAAAAGCTTGGTTCCCAAAATCCTGTTCTATGAGTTATGAGGTTACATTTAGAACAAAGGGTGGGGTGACCCTTGACATTCCCCTTTGTGACTCTTTGACTACCCTCATGACTTTTCAAATTCTTTACAAATAACTCATTAAATTACATAGCGACTATTCACATTCCACTAATGACACTTGCAATTTCACTTACAACATATTTACAAATAATATGCATTTTCCACATGTACTCATGTGAGACAAAATAGGCTAGAGACAGTGACTCCGAAGTTTGGGGAAAGACCAACTCATCAATCTCCACTTGATGCTTCTCAGTCATGTACCGATGCCAAGCTTGGTAATCAGTGATGATGTCCCCAAGTTACTTGCTGATGTCTTTCTGATAGTGGACTTTTTCCTCCATAGATTCTGGGTATACTGTCTTGGAACCTATGTCCAACTCTTCTTGAAGCTTATGCAACATGGTGTTGATGATGAGAAGACCAATAATGTACTTCTACATGTTATGTGCGCTCATCTCCAAGTCATCCCTGGTGGCCTCTTATCTTAGCTGCTCCATGTACGCATTGATCTCTAGTGAGACCTAGTTCTTGTATTTAGCTTTGTTAAGGGAACTGATTGACGAGGCGAGCTGCTCATAGTATTGGATCAACATCGGAGTATTTACTTTGTCTAGCTCTCCCTGCGGCTTCATCATCTTTGGCAAATGAAGCAGGGCCCCTTTTTACCACATTGTCCACTCTTTCACATGGGTGATGGCAACATGTATGTTCCTAAGAGTTTAAACAAACTCCTTTCTTTGCTACTGCAAGTCATCCACACGGACACTACTTTGTGCATCATGACAAATTCATCATAGAGTTTCTACATGGTGGTCTCAAGTGTTGATACTACAACAAATATCACTTTCCTCATCTCTGCCATTGTGGAAACTCCGCTATGTTCTCTAGATTATTCTGCTTCTTGTGTGGCTACCTGTAAGTTCTTCTTGAGTTGTTCATTCTCAGCCAACAAGTACTTCACATTGGAGCTTGTTGCTCTAGCATAGGCCAAGGTGGCTTCGGGAATGACGACTGGATGCTTCATGGTGTGAGGCACTATTACCCTTTCCTTCATGAATGTAGGTGATGTGTGATATTCAGAAAATGATTCCCTCACGCTTGTATAATCTTCTTATGAAACTCATCAAATGACAAATTGTACACATCCATGACCAGATCATCATCAAGGAGGACAACATCTCCTTGTTTTCTTTGGACTAGTTCTGAAACAGGAGGTGGTGAATATTGAGAGGTGCTCTCGGGTGCTCTCGGTATGAGGTTAGTGTCTTCATTCTATGGCTCCTGCTCTAAATCCATGTCTATCTACTCTATCAATTTTGCAATCTGTTGAGCCATTTCCTGATCCTGCATTTGTTCAATGTCTACCTCAGCTGCTGGCTATTCTAACTCCTCAAACTGTATGTGCGTAATTTGCTGTGTCATTATGCCTTGCATTTATTCTTCCTCTTTTTTATGCTTTTCTTCTCTTTCTCTTCTTCTCATCTCTTATTCTTCCTTCATATTCTTCTCTGTCTCTTGCAACTTTAGTTCTACTACCTGCAAGCTCTACTTTTTCTCTTCCTTCGCTCTGTTTTCAGTTTCCTCTGCTTTCGCCGCCAAAGCTTCTTGCATGAATATAGAATACAATTTTACTCTGCAACTTTGTTCTCCTTGTATTATTTCAGAAACTTCCACTTTCTGTGATATTGCACTAGATTTTTTCCTTCTACTACTGTTGCTGGACTTGCTACCATGTTAGTGTTGACTCATTTTCTATGGATAGTTGAGTGTTTGCATATATTGGCAAGTTAATTGGCACTTGCTCAATTGCTTGCCCAATACTCCTTCCAACATTCTTTCTTGAAGCATCTCTCTTTGGTGCCATGGTATAATTATTGTTGGAGAGAAGTGTTTCATGAGTGTGGTACCTGTGGGACAGAAAGCACACTCATGGCAAACAAACATTAGCTCTTCCAAATATAACTTCACAACATGATTAAGGAGCAATCAAGGCATCTAATGAGAGGGATTACACAACTTTGACTAAAAAGGGTGATTGACTAACTATAGGAACTGTGCGCTACACACTCCAAATAGTTAGCCTGAAAGCTTGACGATTGGAACTATGCAATGCATAGTTCATTCTAGGAGAGAGCTTGGGAGAGACTGCACATTTCACAGTCTCACTGACCAAGCTCGGAGACTGGCTCCTGAAACTATGAAGTGCACAGTTGGAACCAGGCCAGGACGACCTTTCGGAAATTCTAGAAGCCAAGGCAGAGGCCTTGAGCTATTAGATTGCATAGTGCATGCAAGTGAATTTGATATTCGGGTAAGGGGAGCCCAGGTCTACCAAAGGGGAGTGTAATCAAGTAGATCTGAAGGATGGCATGATGCTGAGTGAAAATCTAATTGAGTGATAATGCATTCCAGTAAAACAAGTGTAGGGATCAATCAATTAGAAGGAGAATGAAGCATGTGGAGAGAGTCGTCGCAACAATGACCGTTAGTGCAAAAACATGGCAATGCATGTGACACTTGGGAATGGCAATGAAAAACCTGAAACAACACTTCTACAAGTTAAATTAAGATAAAATTCCAACATTATCTCAGCAAAATAATTGAAACAACACTCTCACAAGATAAACAAGAAAAAGAGACAAAACACGATAAAAGAAAAACTCACCCAAAAAGTGACAATGATACTCCAAAGGTTCCTTGATCTCCTCAGGCATGTTAGAGCTTGACGATCAAGTATATGAATGAGCTCTAGAGGCATCTATTACATACCGAATTGAGAAAAAATGGAATTCATGATGTGCATGCCTGAGATCAAGGACAAAAGCGACACTTGGCAAAAGCTTCTAAAGATAACATTGTGCCACCTTCAGAAAACTAATAATAGATCCCTACTTCCTAGGGATGCTTTTGATTTTCTAGGGAAATCTTCCATGTGTTTCTCAGAGAGATTGCACAGTTCTCGCAAGGATTGTGCGACCCTTTGGCTTATGCACTGAGCAACTTCTGAGCAAAAATTATTCTGTGTAAATTTCGGGCTGAGTGACTCTAGGTTGCCTCTCATGCTCTGTGCACTTTCCCAGCTGAAGGCTAGTTGTCACCTAGCTCTACGTAATTCTAATGTTGAAGGCTCACTGCTAGCTTGGACTGTGCAATTCCTGAGAGCAACGCTGTTTTCCCTCAAGGATTGCGCAGTTCACTAAGGAAAGCCTGAAACGGGGTTGAAAACAAGTCAAGAGATCGGCTTGCAAGTTAGACAAAAAATAGAGTTATAAAACACAAGCCGTAAGTGGAATATAAAGCTGAATTAAAGCACAAGTACATAGGTTAGCATAATATGAGATGCTATGATTTTAGGAGGGAGGCTTCAAAATGAAGCATAGGAAAAAATCTGGAGGGTCATTGTAACTGCTACAACATTGGTGACACACTGGTAGAATTCCAGCCCTCTGTATGGACCTTGTGTCGTGTAAAGCGATTTGTACTCTTCTGGAAGTATTGTTTGATGTTTTGATCATCATGGTTTCTTCACTAGCTTGAGTTAAAGATATAGTCCCTACCTTTCCCTTTATCGACCACCCACATACCAAGCCAAGTCAACTGAGTTGTTTTGATTGGGGATGAGGGGTGTATTGATGCACAGGTAATATAGACTATCAGAGTTTTAGTTTCATCTCTGGTGTTGCTCCGTTGCCAATAGGCCTGGACATTACCCTGGCCGGAGTCACTTCATGAACAAAAGAATTTATCCACTGCCAGTGAGTCTAGATAGTACCCTAACGGAGTTACTTGCTTCACCTCCCTACGCAGGAAGCATTTCTCTTATTTTTCCTTTATTTTGTTCTTTTCATTTTTCATTTTTCAAAGAACTGTGCATAAGCACTTATTTATTTCATGAGGCAGAAGAGGGATCCTAATTTATTGAGAGTAGAAGAGGTTGTCCCTTTAAAGAAGGATGTTTATATATACCTTTGGCATACTTGTTAAGGTTTTCCCCCTCAACTTACTCTACTTGACTGAGTTGACAAGGGTTAATCGAATACAGAAAACCAATTAGGGTAGGCGTACTAGTTAAAAGTGGAAGAGATGTGATTTCACCAAGACTCACTCTGAAAAGAATGTATTTTCCATAAAGGTATCATCAACTAAAAGAAACGCACGATTTTCATAAGGAGAGGGAATAGACAGATAACCAAATGTTGATAGTTTTACTAGTCCTCTTGTATTTCACCCTACTTATTTCAAGAAGCCAAACACGGTTTCATGGGGAAACTAATCCTAAGGGTGCACAAGTGAAAAAACAAGCAAAGGACAGTAGTAAGATGAAAGAGAAAAATAGTAAGAAAAAAAACCAAAAATAAACACTACTGCTACTCCTAAGCTAAAAATAGCATGGGCCAACTCACGTGAAGTGATATTTCCAATGTAGCCATCGGTGCATTGGTTGACCCATGCTGATGGCATGAATTACAAGAAATATATTCAAGGAAACCAATAGAGAATAAAGATAAAGCAATGCACATAAAAACGTTTGAAGTTTGAATGCATCTACAGAGAAGAAAAGATTAAAAGCACATGAAAGGTTCGCAACAGATGTATCATGGTGTTGTGTAACATTGCCCGTGGACGACAAATATGTACACTCTTTCAAGCATGATAAATAAGAAAACATGAAAAAGGAAGAAAATTTTCGTTTTGCCACAGCGGTTGCTATGTATGACTCCAATGCATGAATGATAGGATCGAGTGATTCTGGTGGAGGATATGAAAATTGTAGATCGTATTGATTTTCAATGTGAATAAGAGAGAGGTGAGGAGCCTGGGGTGATTGAACATATTTCTGATCAGAAGTGGAACCAACCTCAAGACTACGAGAACCTGACATAACCATGAGCTCGGGCTAAATTGCCTCGACAACTTGAGGGGTTTCAACATCATCAGAAGATAGATCGTCAAAGACCGATGGCTTAGAAATATCAATAATAGGTGAATCAGAATCATGATCAGATAAATGAGTGGAAAGATCACGAAAACCACGAATAGAAAATTTGAGATGGACATCGACATCCTCATGATATGACGAATCATATATAGGGGTAGATGGAAAACTAAAAATTTCACCCTCGGAATTTTGAGAAATGAAAGATGATAGGTCAAGTGGATTTAGGAAGAAATATTTGTCCTCTATGTAACCAAATGACAAAATGACACCCTGCGTGTTCTATGAATGATCAGAAGTAGAAACATCTAGGGATAAATTTTCACAAAAAAATAAGAAATGGAAAAATAGAAAAAGATGTTAGAATAAAGAGGATGAGGTGAGGGCAGAAGGAGGTCATCCTTTACAATTTCTTATTTAGATTCCCATACATACTCATAAAAAATGATAGCGCAGGTTGGTTTCCTAACACTAGCTCCATCCATAACTTGATTCTCGTGAACATCAAATGTGGAATCCGGAATGGATGAGCACAAGACACCAAAATTTGGAGGATTAGAAGAACCAATACGCGGAGGTCGAGGGGATGAGACCACATGACAACCATCAGGCTTGCAATCTAGATCTACGTAGAAATCCAAAGCAAGTGGGGTGGAAGGAGGTGACAACTAAACAGGTGGATTCACAACTTCTCCCACCTCATCTTGTAAAGCTAGATATGTTCGATGAGAAGAGGATGTAGAGTCACTTGTGACAACAACCTTGTTCGTATTAGATTTATAAGCTCTAACATCGAGGTATGTTGGGCGGGGCTCGAAATATTTTAACTTGTGTGGATTGTTACATATGTGAAGAAGATACTTAAATATTTATGTGAGAAATTCCCAATCAACTCCATCTTCTAGAAATTCAAAGAAAATATGATGGAATTGTTGATAAAATTGTGCAACAAGTTTGTTAGGTGCTTTTCATAATTTTAATATTTTGCGATTAAGTACTTTTCAATTATAAAAGAAGAAAGCATGACCTAACTCTCTAATCATCTGATTGAAAGAGTGTATAGAGGCTGCAGGCAATGTGAGACACCATTTCTTAATGTGCCTTTTGAACGTGTACGCAAACAACCCACATGCAATGTCATTCGAGGGGACTTCATTCTTGTCACAGAAACGCAAAAAGGAAACTACGTGAATTAATAGCGATTATTTTTTGCCTTGACCATCAAATTTAAGTAGTGACAAGTCATCTATGACATCCTCCGACACTTCAAACTTATGAGCATGAGAAAAACATGCCGAAGTTGAGATTGTGATGTAAGTCATGAATGACATGCAGAGATTCAAAATAGACTTTGAGGGCTCAGCTTGTCAACTGACCCTCCTTCTAGTGCCAAAAATATTGATGGTGCTGGGCCAGCTAGCATTCAAGGTGATCTCCCGAGTAATAAATCCCAACTAGACCTCAAATTGTTTGGAGTAGGAGCCCCAGCAGTGGGTGGTATTGTAGTGCCTTCACTGTGGTAGCGCACAAAGATAATTATGATGACTTTGGTCAAAAGAAAGTGTGTGACCTTGTAGCGAGTCAAGTGATATGCATGGGGGTTATAACACATGGAGGAGAAAGGAAGTGTGTCCCTTAAAATCCTGTAATAGTACACATCCTGAAAGGAACACATGAGTGGAATGGAATCACAAGCTGAAATGTGGAATAGTCCACAAAACAAAGTGATGGGTTAATCCAAAAAATGCCTTCAATAATATTCGTACAATTTCATACAAAATAGTTCATAAGAAATTGTGTAAGTTAAACAACATACATTGCTAAATCAACCTGAATAGTCCAACTACAATAACAACATATGCATGAAAATGTGTTGGCTCAGTTTCATTATTATTAAGTGAAAGTTCCATCCATACATACACCCTCGACAACCACTAGCCCCAATAGTGGATCATTACAGTCAACACTACTTGCTCCTCCAAAGAAGTATACTCACTCTACATCATGGAGAAGCAAAGGCTCATCACAATACTCCCAAGCCTTCTCTAAGCCTAAGCCTAGCCAAAAGCTTGGCTATCAAAAACATGTTCTATGGGTTATGAGGTTATATTTATAAAAAAGGGTGGGGTGACCCTTGAAATTCCCCTTTGTGAGTTTTTGACTACACTGATGACTCTTCAACTTCTTTACAAATAAATCATTACATTACATAGTGATTGTTCACATTCCACTAATGACACTTGGATTTTCACATACAACATATTTACAAATAATATGCATTTTCCACATCTACCCATGTGAGAGAAAATAGGCTAGAAACAACCTAACAAGACAAAACACCATGACTACAAAGTTTAGGGAAAGACCAACTCGATAAACTCCACTTGATGCTTCTTGGTCATGTACTAATGTCAAGCTTTCTACTATGTAATGATGTCCCTAAGCTGCTTTTTCGTGTCTTTCTGATAGTGGACACTTGCCTCCATAACTTAGAGGTATATGGTCTTAGAACCTGTGTCCAACTCATCTTGAAGCATATGTAGCATGGTGTTGACCATGACAGGACCACCAATGTACTTTTGCATGTTATGTGTGCTCATATTCAAGTCATCCTTGGTGGCCTCTCGCCTTAGCTGCACCATGTACTCATGGATCTCTAGTTGGACATGGGTCTTGTGTTTAGCTTTGTTAAGGGAATTGATTTGATGAGATCCAATGCATTCTCACCACAACATGCAAGCTCTTGTACAACCATGCTTACAAATCCTGTATGCTAGTGATGAACGAGGCAAGATGCTCATAATTTTGGATCAGAATTTGGGTCTTTCCTTTGTCTAGCTCTGGCTGCACCTTCATCATCTTTGGTAAGTGAAGCATTATCCACTCTTGCACATGGGTGATGGTAGAATGTATTTTCCTAAGAGTTTAAACAAACTCTTTGCTCCGCTACTACAAGCCATGCACACAGACACTACTTTGTGGACAGTGACAAATGCATCATAAACGTTTCATATGGTGGTCTCAAGTGTTGATACTATCACGAGTATCACTTTCCTTAGATTCTCTACCATTGTAGAAATTGTGCTATACTATTGAGATTTTTCTAGCTCTTGCGTGGCTACCTGCAAACTATTTGTGAGTTGTTCATTCTCGGTCAACAAGTACTTGATATTGGAACTTTTTTCTCTGGCATAGGCCAAGGTGGCCTTGGTAAGGGCGGCTGGATGGTTCCTGGTGTCAGGTACTATCACCCTTTCCTTCATGAATACTAGTGATGCATAATCATCTAGAAAGTGCTATCTTTGTGTCTGTATAATCTTCTTTTGCAATTCGTCAAATGAAAGATTGTACACATCCATGATTGCATTATCATCAAGGAGGACAACATCTCCTTGTTTGCTCGGGATAGGTTTTGACACTAGAGGTGGTGGAGACTGAGAGGTGGCCTTGGGTGCTCTCAGCATGAGTTCAATGTCTTAATTTTGTGCCTCTTTCTCTAATGTGATGTTCGTCTTCTCAGTGAACTGCTTAATCTGCTAAGCCATTTCTCAATCATGCATCTGTTCACTGTCTACCTCAGTTGTTGGTTGTTCTGACTCCTCAACCTGTATGGGTGGTTTTTTCTCTATCATTGCGCCTTGCCATTCTTCTTCCACCTATTTCTTGTTTTATTCTCTTCCTCTTCTTCTCATCTCTTGTTCATCCTTAATCTTCTTCGCTTTCTCCTGCAACTTTAGTTTTTCTACCTACAAGCTCTTCTTTCTCTCTTCCTCCGCTTTGTTGTCAATGTCCTCTACTTCCTTTTTCTTCCATTTCCAAAGCTACATCCATGAAGATTGAATACACTTTTACTGTGCAGCTTTGTTCACCCTATTATGTTAGCAACTTCCCCCTTCCATGATCTTGTATTGGATTTCTTCCTTTTGCTATTGTTGTTGGACATACTGCTATGTTAGTGTTGAATCCTTTTCTATGGATAGTTTAATGTCTGCATAGATTGAAAAGTTAACTGGAACTTGCTAAACTACTTACCTAATATTCCTTCCAACATTATTTCTTGAAGCAAATATCTTTGGTTCCATGGTATAATTACTGTTGGAGAGAAGTGCTTCACAAGTTTCGTACTTGTGGGATAGAAAGGATGCTCATGGAAGAAAACATTATCTCTTATGAATCTAACTTCATAGCATGATCAAGCAACATTCAGGGCATCTAATGAGAGGGATTGTATGATTTTGATCAACATGGATTATTGATTGACTGTGGGAATTGCACACTCCGCATTCCAAGAAGTCAATGTGAAATCTTGATGACTGGAAATGTGCAATGCACAATTCATTCTGTGGCAAATCTTGGGAGAGATTTCACATTACGTAGTCTCAGTGACCAAGCTAGGAGGCTAGCTCTTGGAACTACACAGAGTGCAGTTGGAGCTAGTCCATGAAAACCTTTGTGCAATTTCATAATCCAAGGTAGAGGGCTAGAGCTGTCAGATTTCATAGTGCATGCAAGTGAATGTGAGATCCGGTTAAGGGGAGCCTAGGTCTACCAAAGGGGAGTGTCTGATAAAGTAGATCTGAAGGATGGTGTGATGCTGAGTGCATATATAATTAAGTGATTATGCATGCAAGTAAAACAAGTGCAGGTATCAATCAAACAGAAGGAGAACGAAGCATGTGGAGAGAGTCACCACAATAGTGAGCGTTGGTGCAAAAACAAGGTAATGCATGCGACACTTCGGAAAGGTAATAGAAAACCTAAAGCAACACTTCTACAAGCTAAAACAAGTTAAAATTCTAGCATTCTCTCAACAAAACAAGTCAAACAACACTCTCACAAGCTAAACAAGAAAAAGTGATAGAAAAGGCAACAAAAGATGATAAAAGAGAAACTCACCCGGAAAGTGACAATGATGCTACGAAGGTTCCTTGATCTCCTTAGGCATGCTAGAGATTGATGATTGAGTATGAAAATGAGCTCTAGAGGCATCTATTACAATGAATTGAGTAAAATTGGAATTCATGACATGCATGTCGGAGATCAAGGATAAAAGTGACACCTAGCGGAAGCTTCTAAAGATAACATTGTGCCACCTTGAGAAAACTAATAATAGATCCCCTACTTCCTAGGGATTCTTTTTCTTTTATGAGAAAAGTTACCATGCATTTCCTGGAGAGGTTACGTAGTTCTCAGAAGGATTGTGCAACCCTCTGGCTTATGCAATTAGAAACTTTTGAGCAGAAAAACTTTTGCACAAATTATGGGCTAAGTGACTTTGGGTTGCCTCTCATGCTCTGTGCAGTTTCCCAGCCAAAGGCTAGCTCCCAACTAGCTTTGCACAATTTTGGAGCTAAAGGATCACTATTGGCTTGGACTGCGCAATTCCCAAGAGCAAGGTTGGTGCCCTCAAGGATTGCATATTTCACTAGTGAAATCCGAGAATTGGGTTGAAACCAAGTCCAGAGATCGGCTTGTGGGTTAGACTGAAAAGAAAGTTAGAAAACACAAGCCGTAAGCAAAAGATAAAGCCCAATTAAAACATAAGTACTTAGGTTAGCATAAGATGAGATGCTATGGTTTTAGGAGGGAGGCTCCAAAACGAAGCATAGGAAAAATTTTGGACGGTCATTGTAGCTGCTACAATAGATTGGTAGTGGTTGATGATGGTTGATGATGGTTGGTGATGGTTTATTATGGTTGAAGATGCTTGATGAGGTTGACAATGGTTGAAAAGGTCGACCATAGTTAATGTTACATTAATGATTGCAAAGGGTTGGTGAGGTTGACATTGATTGACCATGGTCAACCATTAATATAAAAATGTATTTTTGTTACATTATTGTTACATCGTTGAACCAGGTTTGCCATGGCTAAACTTGATGAAATATTTGACCGTAGTCAAGCTTATTTTAATTTGTTTGAACATCATTGACTATTTTTAAATATAGTAAAATTATGGTTCACCATTAACATCGTAGTCAATGTTATCCATCATTTAACCATAGTTGATCATGTTTAAGCTTGTTTGAACATGGTGGAAGAAGTCTGACTATGGTTGAACATGGTGACTATGTTTGATCTTGGATGGGCTTGCTTGAATATTTTTCACCTTGGTTGAGATTATTCGATAATGGTTGACCATGGTAAACATATGCTTGAATATGGTTAGGAATGGTATACTAGGGCTATTAGCAATTACTTGTAGATGAATGTGTTCAACCATGATGCCTATATTGATATTGGTTGGAAATCATGACCATGTTAACCATTCTGAACATCGTTGATTGTGGTTTGGCCATGATTGACCTTGGTTGAACATGGTTGGGCATCTTGACCATGTTTACCATGATTAACCTTCTTGTCTACAATTGATTATCCTCAACCACCTATGACCTTAGATTACCTTGTTTGACCTCAATCAAGTAAGGGAAGATAATGATTAACTTAGTTAAACATGACTGAACATGGTTGTCAATTCCATTTTTTGTTGCATCGCAACATCATTTTTTGTCCAATTGTCATGAAGTATGATGTTCAATAAATTGTGGCGTCATTTGTTGTGCATCACATTGCAATGAAATTTACTATTCATCACATTGAGATGTTGTTTATTGTTCATTACATTGTGACAATGTTTAATGTTTGTCACATTGAGACATCAGTTGTTGCTTGGCATATTGTGATGTTTTATTTTATTCTCTATATTACAATAACATTTATTGTTTGTCACATTGTGATGACATTTATTATTTGTCATGTTGCGATCATGTTTGTTATTTTTCATATTGCAACATTTTTTGCAGTGTCATCGCATTTGTTGTTCATTGTGTTGTGACCACATTTCTTGTTCATCACCTTGAAAGTAATATTAAAGTTAAAATAAGATCAAACTTGTATAACTAGAACTCATTAATGCAAATATATTGAAAATTAAATATTTAAGCAATTAAAATAACATTATTTTTATTTTTATTTTGTAAGTTAATGTTGCGCTTCCTCAAAATATCATGCAAACAAGGTACATCATAATATCAACCAGCTTAAACATATCACTGGTAGGTGGTCTCAATATACCCAATAGGAAACTAGATATTTTTTATACCTACCAATAGTGTAATTTGTTGAAAATTATAAAAGTTTCAACACTTCTACCATAGTTAATGAATTAACTATTGTATTACAGAACTAGAAACTACAAGCTAACATTAAAGGATTAAGAATATGAGGAGGTGACAAGTGTTGAATCTCTACCATTAGAATTAGGAGGAGAAATATCACACTGAGATGGAGCTTTATATGAGACAATATTGCATCCATTCTTTCCAAGAATACTCTTTGGTTTATTTGGACATGCTTGACATCTTCCAGACCTGTAAAAATATTAATATGCCAATACAAAGTAATGACACTAAGGAATTTCTTCCTTCATCCCTAAGGATGGCCAAGGTCAGGAATCTACATAAAAACATCTTCAAAGATATTTGAGTGTGAAGAATGTTGTTGTCTCTAGTAGCAATGGATTCCAATTAGTGAATCTCATTTTATGTTTCATGGGGAATGGTTGGATGACATGTTTTAATAGCTTCCTATGCCTATTGTTAGGCACAATTACATCCTTGGGGGGCATAACTTCCCTCTTCACACCTACTATGCATTCTTTGTTGTTGCATACCAAGAAAAGAGGTATTGCACCAATAGTTTATACAAAGAATATTCATGGTGAAAAGTTGAGACCAACTATACCACAAGATCCAAGCTAACTATGGGATAGAGAATAAAGAAATTAGGTGCACCAATGGTAAGAACACGACCAAGAGGGTGGCCTCACAAACATGAAGTTAACATTGGATGGAGGAAACTAAGGTTATTAACTAAGACTCACCACGCCAAATAAAGAAGAAACCATTAAGGAGACTAAGAATACAATAATGGACCTAGAACTGAGCAAGACCTCCTCCAAATCAATACTAGAAGCTATATAGGAAGTTAATAAAAAAATTGACAGAGATTCAACAGGACGAAAGAGTTATTCAAGACTAGCTGGTTGAGAGGGATGTCAAACTCAATGGTTGGATCATTGTAGTAGAATCTGATATATCAAATTATCAAGGAATGCCTAAGAAGCTTCGACCCAATATGATAAAGTACCCTCCCTTCCCTATTGCCTTTCAAAGACAAGAACTCCTCGACTCTAGCTAAGAACATTTAACTAAAAAGATGACAAATAAATCTAATATGGTGGCATTTACTCTAGGATTCACTTTCGATAATGTAGCAGAATTTCCTAGAATTGATAGTGCGAAGAGCTTAATAGGTTGTACTCTACTCCACCTTCCCTCCAACCTTTCCTCCAACAAAATAATACTAAAATTAAATTAAGTATTAAATATTAAATTTCTTTTAAAAAGTTATTTAATTTTAAGCTATTAACTTTACTAACTATCTTTATGCTTATACCCATGTTGACTATGGGCATGATGCCCATGATTGACTATGGTTGATCATGATGCCCATGTTGAACATGGTTGGGCATCTTAACCATGTTAAACATGTAGACCATTCTTTATTGTAGTTTTTCAACCTTGGTGGACCATAGTTAATGTTAGATTAATGTTGTATTTAAGGTTGGAGAGGGTCGATGAGGTTGACCATGATTAACCATGGTCAACCATTAATATAACATTGTATTTGTGTTACATTGTTAAATAGGGTTGACCATGGATAAACTTGGTTGCATGTTTGGCAATTGCTATTATTGCTTAACCATGTTTAAACATGCCTAACTATGGTTAAATATCGTCAAGTTATGGTTGACCATGATCATGGTAGGTCATGTTTTCCACGTTGACCATTGCTGTCCATATTTGAGCATGATTGAGCTTGTTGGAACATGGTTAAATAAGGCTGACTATGGTTAAACTTGGTGACCATGTTTGACCATGGTTGAGCTTGGTTAATCACTTTTTATCATCGTTGAAATTATTTGACAATGGTTAACTATGGTTGACTAGAGCTAGACATGGTGGACCAAAGTTGTCAACGTTTACATACAAATGGCTATGGTCAACATAGATGCTCATGTTGACCACGTAGACCATGTATATCATTGTTGACTATGGCTTGGTCATGTTTGAATTTGGTTGAAGATGGTTGGTCATATTGACCATGTTGACCATGGTTGGCCTTGTTGTTTATGATTGACTATGGTTGACCACATATGACCATGGTTGGCCTTGACTGACCCGAGTCAACTAAGGGAAGATCATCCCTAACTTAGTTAAACATGGTTGACCATAGTTGTCAATGATTTTATTTGTTGCATTCCAACATTAATTTTTTGCCCAACTTTAAAGACATATGATGTTCATCACATTATGACATCATTTGTTATCTATCACATTGCAACAACATTTATTGTTCATCAAATTGTGATGTTTATATTGTTCATCACTTTGCAAAGATGCTTATTGTCCATCACATTGTGATGCCATTTTTTGTTTGGCACATTGTGATGTTATTTTTTGCTCACCATATTGCAACGACAACTATTGTTTCACACAATGTGATGACATTCACCATTCACGACATTGTAGTGACATTTTTCGTTCGTCACACTATGACGAAATTTCTTATTCATCAAAATTGTGATAACATTTTTTATTCATCATGTTGTGATGGTGTTTTCTGTCTATCACATTACAATAATTTTCCCTATTCTTCAAATTGTGGCATTATTTATTGTTCATCAAATTGTGATGACATTTCTTATTTGTCACGCTATGATGATGTTTGTTTGTCACATTACAAATAAAATTAAAGTTAGTAGAGTTATATTGTGACCAATCTAAATTTAAAGTAATACTAAACGTATATTACTAAATTACTAATACAATATTGTATTACAATATAAAATATTGAAACACTTAATCTAATATTTAAATTACATTAAATATTAAATTTAATGTATAAAGTTATTTAAGTTATTAAAATTAATTACTATAATAATCTCTATGCCAATGTTTCCATTGTTAACCATCTTAACCATGTTGAGCATGGTTGACCATGATTAACCATAGTCAACCATATTGACCATGTAGACTATTGTTTACTATTGTTTGGCCATGTTTATCCTTGGTTGAATATGGTTGACCATCTTGACCTTGTTGTCAATGATTTACCATGCTCAACCACATATGACCATGATTAACCATGTTTGACCTTGGTCAACCAAGGGAAGATCATGTTTGACTATACTTAATTGTGGTTGACTAGGGTTCACTATAGTTGACTCTAATCAACCATGATTTAACTATGGTTAACTATGTTGAACATAACCAATCATTGTTGGCTATGGTTGACCTAATTGAATATGTGTGCCTATGGTTGACTTAATTGACATGATTGGCTATAGTCGACCATGTTTAATTGTGGATGACTATAGTCAATCATGGTTGAATTAACTATGGAGTTGCAAAAGTATGGAGTAAACCCTAAAATTATGAGGAATGATTCTTTTCTTCCTCGGGAGTCTGATGTAGGAGCATTTGGACTTAGCCAACAATGTGATGGTTTGTTCACATGTTGTGGCTAAATGAGTTAAACTTCACTGACCTGAGTGGTCAAAAGACAGTTTTGGTAGAGAGGGTTGGATCTCTTGAAAATGAACATTACTTCATTATTGTAATAATTAGAAATTTGTATTATTTTAGACAAAGGGATAAGTTGTTAGCATAGGTGTGTAATAGACCTTAAGAATAGAGATTTGATTGTTAGATTGATTAAAATAGAGATCGAGTTGTTAGTGCAGTTAGAATAGGTTTTACTCATAAAAGAGAACAAAATGTAATGGAAAGGGATGAGTTGAGAGTTTGAGAATTGAGTGAGAAGTGAGAGTTTGAGTGATAGACATGGTTTTGCGATTGAGATTGAGGTCAAGTAAATTGTTGTAATTGAGCAGAGAGCACCAAGACTCTGTAACTACTATTATATTGAATAAATTGATTTAGTGTGCAACTGTGTGTTAATCCTGGTGCGAAATCTCATTTGCATTTGTGTATCTTCGTTCTGAAACTTAACCAGTTATTTCCTTTGTTTTCATGCTTTAATTGTAAACCTTAGCGTTTATGTGTTTATCATTAATTGCAACCATTTAGTGTTAATGGGTAATCTTGGAATTAAGCACTAAACAATTATTAAGCACTTTATTAAAGTTTGATTTAATGCACATGGGTTGTATTGGAAAAGTGGGAAGCAATATATCGCATGCCTTTCAAGTGGTAAGCAATAATATTCCGAGTCTGTGCGATCAACTTGAGTTCTCGACACATTGCAACCAAAGGAGAGAGAAAAACTAGTTTTTTGCATGCCTTCGAAATAATAAAGACCGTGCTTGAATCCATGCGAAATCATGTAACAACCATTGTATTGGACAGACAGACCGACGGTAGAAAATCAACGAGCTAGTTAGTGTTTAGGGTGAGTGATGATCGTTAGATCTGGAAAGAGGAGATCAACGGCGTAGGGTGAAGCACCTGTTTAAAAAGGGAAAGTCAACATGGGACCAATGTGTCTAGAAAAAATGGGACCCTCATGATAAAGTAAGCCATGTACAAAATCTACTTGAACACATCTGATTGGTTATAAAGTAACCAATAAGTATATTTTTAAGACTACCACCTTATTTTGATCGACATCCTACGTCATTTTAGCTTCTGAAACGTCGTAGAAAAAACGTTATAGAAAAAATTCCACGATGACCTGTTTGTAGTAGTGAAACCCTAGAATCTAATGTTCTGATACTAATTGTTATGTAACCAGCTCACAAAATAGAAGAAAAGATAGATCAATGACTTCAAAATCAGCTTCTTCGAGGGGGAAACTTCATTTACATTACATAAATGAACAATTCTTGGATGATATAAATGACAAAACCTCCTTTCTATATATAGGAGTCTAAGGGGTCACAATATAGTCAAAGCCGACATAACAATACTAATATAATGGCACAGTGATAACAATAGTGGGCTTCTATGGGGCATAATAATAATAATAATATGGGGACAATAGGGGCACAAAAATAACAATAAGGGCTAATGACAATAGTAATGGGGGAATCACTAGTATTATAGGGACCTAATAGAGTTATCAAAGTTATATTTTGACCAATCTAAAGTTAAAGTAATATTAAGGTTATATTACTAAGTTACTAATACAATTTTATATTACAAATTTCAATACTGAAACACTAAAAATAATATTAAAACTACATTAAATATTGGAACACTTAAAATAATATTAAAATTACATTAAATATTAAATGTATTGTATAAAGTTATCTAAGTTATCAAAATTAATGGCTATAATAATCTCTATGCTCATGTTGGCCATTGTTAACCATCTTAACCATGTTGAATATAGTTCACCATGTAGACTATTGTTTGGCCACATTTCACCTTGGTTGAACATGGTTGACCACCTTGACCTTGTTGTCAATGGTTTGTTATGCTCAAAGACATGTGACCATGGTTGACTGTGTTTGACCTTGGTCAACTAGGGGAAGACCATGATTGACTATACTTGAGTGTGGTTGACTATTGTTCACTATAGTTGACTATAATCAACCATTATTTACTATGGTTGATTATGTTGACTAAATCCAATCATCATTGACTATGATTAACTTAGTTGACCATGGTAAATCATGTTAACTATAGGTTCCTATAGTTTATTTAATTGACATGATTAACTATAGTCAACCATGTTTTACTATGGCTGACTATAGTCAATCATGGTTGACTTATTTGACTATGGTTGAATTTTGTTTATCAATGTTTACAATAATTGTGTTTGACCATAGTTGACCATGATGCCCATGATGACTCGCAACATGACACCCATTTTGATTATGGTGGACTATGATGGCCATTTTGATTAAAGTTAAACATATGCCCATGTTGACTATGTTAAACATGCTAATCATAGTCAACTATGATGCACATGTGTATTATGGGCATGATGCATATGGTTAATTATGGGAATGTTGGACATGATAACTATGGTTGATTATAGATGAATATAATTGACTATAGTACACTATAGTAAACCATAGTTGATGATGATTGACTATGGTTGAGCTTGTTTGAACATGGTTGATTATGGTTAATTATGGTTAATTATGAGCTAACATGGTTGACCACGATTTTCAATTCTTGACTATAGATGAATATGGTCATTTTTTTTAACTATGGTCAACCATGTTAACTATGGTTGACCTAACTTTACCATGTTGAATATGGTTGAAATGTTGACCATGGCTAACTATGGTCAAGAATTAGTTATGGTTGACCATGGTTATCAATGTTTAGCTATAGACGAATATGGTTGACTACAATTGACTTAGTTAACATGATTCGCTATAGTCAACCATATTTAATTATATTCAAGCATCTTTGACTAAAATTGATTATAGTCAATCATGATTGACTATGTTTGATTATGGTTGAATTTTGTTTTTTGGAATTTATAGTGATTGTGGTTAGCCATGGTTTACCATGATGCACATTGTGAGGAGAAACATGGCACTCTTGATGACTATGGTTGATAATGATGGTCGTATTGACTAAAGTTGATCATGATTCCCATGTTGACTATGTTGACCATGTCAACCATTGACAACTATGATGCCCATGTTAACTATAGGCATGATGCATATGCATGACTATCTTCATGCTACACATGATGGTTATGGTTTACTAAGGCCAATTGTGGTTAATTATTAGTGAATATGGGAGGAAATGGTTGTCATATGGTCAATTATGTTGACTATTGTTAAGCATTATTAAGCTATTTTGACCATGGTTGAATAGTTAACGATTTTTTACTGTGGTTATCTATGGTCAACCATCAATGAACATAGCTGATACTAGCTTGATACATGCATATGTTTGACCATCAATACTGCTATTGAGCTAGTTGACCATTCTTGATCTCGATTGACCATAGTTACCATTATTGAACTAGGTTGGAAATGGTTGGGTTGGTTGTTTAACCACGGCTTTCAACATGTACCTATATATTTGTATGGTTTACTAGGTTGAAAATGGTTGATTGTGTTGACCGTGGTTTACCATTGTTGAACATGTTTGGCCATGATTGAATATGGTTGAACTTGTTGACCAAGTTCTACAATGGTTCAACTTGTTTGAATATGATTTACTATGCGCAACCATGGTTCACTATGGCTGAACAATGTTTACCATGGTTGTCAATATCTAACTATAAATGAGTATTTCTTACCATATTCACTATGGATGATCATGTTTCCCATGATTGCCCATGTTCTAACCATGTTCAACATGGTTAGATCATATAATGATAAACTGCAATATGTCTATTTAAAAAAAAAAATAAACACATATCTTAACAAAATATTAACCACTATTTTAAAATTAATCTTATCATGAGTGAATGTTTGATGTTTTTTCTTATAAAAGTTTATTAGCAAATTTTCGCTTTATTTATTTAAATTTTATTGCATACAAATATTTTACTTTAAAAATCATCAATTTTTTTATAAAAAACTATATAAAATTGTTAAAATGTTAATATTTTGAGTGAAGCTAAATTATTTTATGGTTTGTCAATTTACTATTGAGAAGATTGATCAAAAATTAATATTTTAAAAACATGACTCGTTAAAAAAAATATTTGCGAAAAAAGGCATGATGATGGTGATGATAATAATTAGCATCCATTAAAACAATATAATTATTCTTTAATTTTTTATTTAATATACTCAAAAAATTGTAAAAAAATAAAATTCCAAAAAATAAAATTACCTAAAAGAAACATAAAAATATAATAAATTTTTATACTTTCAAAATCATTAAGTAATATTAAATACTATAAAATAAAAAATATTAAAAATAGTAATCATCCTAAGAAATTGTTTTATAATTCTATATAAAAGAATTTTTTTATGTTAAATGAAAATAATACGTTTTTTATTTGTTTTGGCTATTGATTATGTAGTCTGATCTTAATAATAATATTGAGGCCTAGAGGGGATTTTGATGATGGTATCTAAGTGTTTATGGCTAAGTGATTTACGTTTTTACAATGCACTCATTTATAATTAAATTAAAATTTTATAAACATATTTTATAATTAAATTAAAATTTTATAAAATACATTATAATTTATTATTGATTTATTATTGTTAGTGAAATAATTTATCTAAAAAATATTTTGAATTAGTAATTTATAACTAAAGATACTTTAACCATACACCCATCCATAATTAATCCGAAACACTATAAACAAACTCCTACAAATTTATTACTGTGCTCCTTGGAAAATATTCAGGTGGTCTGTCTAAATGCATGGCTGAAAATAATTGGAGTTCAATTCGTTTGATCGAAAATGTGTCAATCTGAGTGTATGTGCTAGAGCATAACTTGAGAGATGAGCTAATAACATAAAAAATAATTTTATAATAATAATAATCTATTTTTAAAATTTAATTTAATTTTTAAAATATGAAATTATATTTTATTTAATTTAGAATATTTTAATTTTTAATTTTTTATAATTTTATATAAAGTATATATATATATATTATTATATTAACCATAAAAATGGAAATTCTTAATAAGAATGGATAAACATTGGAAGTAGAATATTATAAATTAATTTTTTTGAAAATAAATTTAGTGGCCATTTTTGAAAAAATTATTAGAAATTAAAATTTTTATTTTTATAATAAAAATTAATTTGAAAAAAAATCAGATAATTCACATTTCAAAAGTATTGAACTTCAACTCGTTTGGCAAAAGAAACCATGGTCCGGACCATATCTTACAGCGTCTCCTCTTCATAGACATAATTAAAAATCAGTGATTTTGTAATTTCATGTATAATTAAAGTTCCGTACGGATTTTTTTCATGTAAAGGCAAAATATTAGAGGGTTCTTAAGACATTTGTTTCGTTAGATCCAAAGCAATGAAGAAAATATTCTTTTAAGGTAAGTAGTCAAAGGTCACCTTTTGATAGTAATTTTGGGTTCATATTGTACAATTGAATAGGCACCAAGCCTGGAAGTTCTCAGCAAGACAGAAATCATACAATGCTCTGTGCTGTTATTATAAATCGAATACTCACAAATACCCTAAAGCCTCCGAAAGGTAGAGACCAAATTAGAAAACCTAGTTTGGACGTTGAACCTGGATTGTTTGCAATTTATTGAAAGAGGAAAACACATGCAAGCGTCGGGCAGGATGCTTATTACTTTCAAACTAGAACGCAAAGACACTAACGCCCTCTTAATTTGTAAAAGCACAGTGTCTTCGGATTTGCCCTGCACTGCCCGTGAGCACACCGATTGTGCCCATCTTCTCCATCGATGTTGCAAAGTCTGAGAAGAACGACGGGAACTGCAATTCTGTGTTGACGTATGCTTCTGCCTCGGTGCTGCTCAGAAGCGCATCATCGGAATGAAAGAGGCCTCTACGTTTCTTTAAATTCACGTAATAATGCGTGTCAAATGTTCGAAAACTACCCGGATCCATCTCTACTATCGTCTTGTTGTCATTAGGCTTGCATACTATTTTCAAATGAGCTGCATAATTTTTGTCCAAGGACGGATCCATATCTCCATTTCCTGTAAAATTGTAAAGCCTGCTGCTAAAGGAGCTGCAGTGGGACGTCCCTATAGTGTGGGCACCTGTGATTAAGAAGCCATAACATAAGTCAACGCTCATATTACAGGCAAGAAAATCAGAATAAACGTATGGTTTGGAAAGTAGTGAATTACTTACCAGATAACACAACCAGGTCTTTCACATCAAGACCATTGCTGGCAAATATTGATCTGAGTAGTGTGAAATTCGCAGTGGGCGGAGGAAGTTTAGTGAGAGCTTCGTTCGCTATAGACACCACTCCATCTCTGCATCCCATTGGAACGTTCCAGAATGGGCCACCCAACTATTTTCATCAATGAATGAAGCACGTAAATATCATCTTAGAGTTAGAGGCCATCAAAGGAAAACTCATTGAACAGGATAGTAAATGGAGGAAGGAATGGTCCGTGAGTGAGTAAACTAAGGACTGAAGTTTTACCATGTGAACAGCATCTCGTGCAACGAGTGCAAGAACATCGGCGCATGACACAACTCCAGGGCACACGTTCTCCACTGCAGCTTTAGCTGCGTCGATGACAGCGAATCCTCTCAGGCTCAAATTAGGAGCTGCGTCCTTCTCTGCTTGTGTTGATTTTGTTGAATTCAATAGAACCGATCCATCACATCCCTTCACCAGTAAACATCACTTTCTTGTCAAACATATTAATTTATTGATTAGAAAATGCTGTGAATTCTATCCTCTCTCAATGCGTCCAAAAGTACGTGAGTATATTACAGCAAAAGTGTGAAAACTCAATTATACTCACTCTGACAAAGCAGTCATGAAAATGCATTCTGAGAAGAGGTGCAGCCAGAGTTGGGGCTTTGGATATGGTCTCTTCAACTACGTTTCCGACTGCACTATAAACTCCGGGGCAGCGCATGTCATAGAAATTCAGTGCGAGTCCTCCCGCTGCATTTGCCGGAACATTGGCAAATACCCAAAAAGTTGCAAGTGCAGTAAATAAAATTTCAGATGCTCTAGTCATTTTCATGACGTTCCCAAATGAGGAAGTTCTTTGCAAAAAAGAATTGTTATTCTATGACTTTGCAAAGAGGAATTTCGTTATTCTGACATTAGCCTTGATAGCAACGCAATTTATAATACCGTGATGAGATGTGCAGGGAGTTGCGTGTTGATTTAGAATTAACTGTGACAAATAGAATAGAAGAAAACAGTTTTAGTTGGTGTGGGTAGATAAACCGTAGGTGGTATCGGGATTAGTGTTGAGAATCATATGGCAGGCGCAGCGGTAAATTAATGGTTTATACAAAATATCAAACATGTTTCATATGATGTTTACCTCCATATTCCGTATGTCATTGACCTAATCTGTCTGTTTACAATTACCATCTCTAGTACACCAAATACCTCTTCTTTTCACGGCTTTACATGCTATGAGCTTACATTATCTCCTCTTAAATATGCTTTGAGTTTATATTATCCAAATCTTTCAGATTTTCTTTTGGTAACCTTGTTTAAACTTTAATTGAAAAATTAAAAAGATGTTATATAATATTATCCACACTTCAGAAAATTCTTAATTCATCTCCACGTCATTAAAATGAATTTTAATGTTAAAAGCTAATCATAACTTTTTATATATGAGCTGCAATTATCACGATAAAAAGATTCCAGTGAGCATGATAAAAAAATTTCCTAATCATATTAGACTTAGATTATTGTTGTTTTTCTGATAAGATTTATTTTCAATAATAAATACATATGGGCATCATGGGCGTGGCAACCTATCAATTTCCTACGTCGAGGCTTATACAGTTTTGGAAAAGCTCGACATCGACCTAATTAACCGGCATTCGTTTTGGTTTACGGCATTGAAATTGTATATCCCTGCCTTGGCACCGTACTACCCGTCCTGACTTTAAATAGAGATTTCAGTGGTCTTTCTCAATTGAAAATGAGATTGAGAAAATAAAACATTATTTTACCGTATATCAAAACGGTAAAATTCTATTTCAACCACAATTCCGGGCAATGAAGAAATATACAAAATAGAGAATGCATCGTCCATTGCGCTTTATATGGAAGTCCCAACCACCCATATCAGTCCCATCAGTATTTTAATTCAGAGGGAACTATTTTACTGTTTGGCTAGCCGTTTCACTCGGTACACCATAAATCATACAAGTTCATCAAAAGCAAACAAACATGCCAAACACCATATTATTGTAACGTTAAATGATTTTGCAAATATATAAAAATTTTAATTAATACAATTATATTAATAAAGTGGTTGATACTTGATTAATTTTATTTTCTACTCATAATAAAGCAGATTTACATATAAAAAGCAGAAAATGATATGATCGAATGTATATCAAATGTGTTATTAATGTGGTCTTACTAATTTTTTCAGAAGAAAAAAAAAACATTATCTTTTATTGATAAAAAGAGGTTACAACAACATGTTTCTATATAGACTTCCACATTATTGGATAACATTGACCATTAACAACTAATTCGCCTAGCTATGGAGAATAAACAAACAAACAACTAGAATTACATAGACCGCACAGTGATAACGGATCCACAAGTTATTGTCATCTTACATAGCACAACTATTTACAAAAGTAGTTCGTGATATGTCATCTCCAAGACAATCATCACTACAAAACTCCGACAACTTTAGTTCATGGTTAGATCATACTTACAGGATATCAATGTGCCCTACATTAGTTAATGTAACCTATTCAAAACTAGCAAAATGTATCATACCTGCATTGACTAACGCTCCTCTCTTTGACAAGGAGTTTGCAGCCCAATTCTACTCCCTATAAATGTGCATTAGGAGATACATTAAAAGGTTATCTCTAGGTTATGTATTGGCCTCATACAAGAAGATAGGATAAACAAATTCAAATTGGATGACCCTTTAGCTAGTCTACGATTCCTTTCGAATCCCCCAAAACATGTATTGCATTGATGCCCAACGATTTAGAACATAGAAAAATCCACCCATATAGCAATTAGTTCATCTTGGCTATTTGTGACCCTCCCCCCTCCCACCAGAAATGATAGAATGTACCGGGATGAATGAAAATATATGCCCCACATCCACATATTGTTTGAACATATGCCCCATTGAAAAATCCAATAAGAAACTACCTCCAAATGTCTTTCATTTGTATGGTTCTGTTACCATGCTTAATTGTTTTACGTCCAATCTCCCCAAAATATGTTGCAATTTTAATGAAAGTGTGCGAGACATCTAACTCTTTCTGTTCAAAGTTCTTTTAGTTCTGACACTTCCAAATACCCCGGAATATGTAAAAGGGAAATTTGCATACTCATTTTGTGATTCAAACTAAGAAGAAACACATTCCTCAATCGAGCCCTTCATCCAAGTGCAGTAAACCTTTATGAGACTCAACACCCCTTCCCAAACTATAGATGCAAATGGACATAACAAAAAGAGGTGTCACACATCCTCCAAATATCCCATATAGAGAATGCATATGCCAAATTCATTAAATCCCATGTTGTGCTAGTTGAAAGCCAACATGCTTAACGTAGATTAGTTGACCATGGTTAACTATGATTGGCATTGTTTGACTTGGTTAAAAATGGTTGACAAGGGTTGACCATGGTTAAAAATGGTTAACCAAGATTTATCAGGATTATGTTGATGGTGTTGGACCCGCCAACATTCAAGGGGATCTCCCCGGTAAGAAGTCCCAACTAGACCTTGGGCCGTTTGGAGTAGGAGTTCCAACAGTGTGTGGTAATGCAGTGTCTTGATTGTGGTAGCGTGCAAAGATAAGTATGATGACTTTGTCGAAAGCAAGTGTGTGACCTTGCAACGAGTCAAGTGAGATGCATGGGGGTTCTAACACACGGAGGGGGAATGAAGTGTGTCCTTAAAAGCCTGTAATAATATGTATCATGAAAGGAACACATGAGCGGAATGACATCAAAAGCTGCAATGTGGAATAGTCCACAAAATAAAGTGGCAGGTTAATTCAACAACACGCCTTCAACAATATTCATACAATCGCATAACAAATAGTGCATAAGCAAATGCGTAAGTTAAACAACATACAATGGCAAAGCAACTAGAATAGTTCAGCTACAATAACAAAATATGCATGAAAATGTGCTCACTCAGTTTTATTATTATTAAGTGAAAGTTCCATCCATACATACACCATCGACAACCACTAGCCCCAATAGTGGAACATTACAATCAACACTACCTGCTTCTCCAAAGAAGTGTACTCTCTCTATGTTGTGGAGAACTCAAGGCTCATCACAATACTCCCAAGCCTTCTCCAAGCCTAAGCCTAGCCAAAAGCTTGGCTCCCAAAATCCTGTTGTATGAGTTATGAGGTTATATTTATAACAAAGGGTGGGGTGACCCTTGACATTCCCCTTTGTGACTCTTTGACTACCCTCATGACTCTTCAAATTCTTTACAAATAACTCATTAAATTACATAGTGACTATTTACATTCCACTAATGACACTTGCAATTTCACTTACAACATATTTACAAATAATAAGCATTTTCCACATGTACTCATGTGAGGCAAAATAGGCTAGAGACAGTGACTCCGAAGTTTGGGGAAAGACCAACTCAGCAATCTTCACTTGATGCTTCTCAATCATGTATCAATGCCAAGCTTGGTAATTAGTGATGATGTCCCCAAGTTACTTGCTGATGTCTTTCTGATAGTGGATTTTTGCCTCCATAGATTCTGGGTATATGGTCTTGGAACCTATGTCCAACTCTTCTTGAAGCTTATGCAACAAGGTGTTGATGATGAGAAGACCAATAATGTACTTCTACATGTTATGTGCTCTCATCTCCAAGTCATCCCTGGTGGCCTCTTATCTTAGCTGCTCCATGTACTCATTGATCTCTAGTGAGACCTGGTTCTTGTATTTAGCTTCATTAAGGGAACTGATTGACGAGAACATGTGCGTTCTCACCATGACATATAAGCTCTTGTACAACCATGAATATGAATCATGTATGCCATAGACGAACGAGGCGAGTTGCTCATAGTATTGGATCAACATCGGGGTCTTTAATTTGTCTAGCTCTGCCTGCGGCTTCATCATCTTTGGCAAATGAAGCGGGGCCCCTTTGTACCACATTGTCCACTCTTTCACATGGGTGATGGCAACATGTATGTTCCTAAGAGTTTAAACAAACTCCTTGCTCTGCTACTGCAAGTCGTCCACACGGACACTACTTTGTGCATCATGACAAATTCATCATAGAGTTTCTACGTTGTGGTCTCAAGTGTTGATACTACAACAAATATCACTTTCCTCATCTCTGCCATTGTGGAAACTCCGCTATGTTCTCGACATTATTCCGCTTCTTGTGTGGCTACCTGTAAGTTCTTCTTGAGTTGTTCATTCTCAGCCAACACGTACTTCACATTGGAACTTGTTTCTCCAGCATAGGCCAAGGTAGCTTCGGGAACGACAACTAGATGCTTCATGGTGTCAGGCACTATTACCCTTTGCTTCATGAATGTAGGTGATGTGTGATATTCAGAAAATGATTCCTTCGTGCTTGTATAATCTTCTTATGCAACTCATCAAATGACAGATTGTACACATCCATGACCAGATCATCATCAAGGAGGACAACATCTCCTTGTTTTCTTTGGACTAGTTCTAAAACTGGAGGTGGTGAATATTGAGAGGTGGCCTCGAATGCTCTCGGTATGAGTTTAGTGTCTTCATTCTATGGCTCCTGCTCTAAATCCATGTCTATCTACTCAATCAGTTTTGAAATCTGTTGAGCCATTTCGTGATCCTGCATCTGTTCAATGTCTACCTCAGCTGTTGGTTGTTCTAACTCCTCAACATGTATGTGCGTAATTTGCTTTGTCATTATGCCTTGCATTTCTTCTTCCTCTTGTTTATGTTTTTCTTCTCTTTCTCTTCTTCTCATCTCTTATTCTTCCTTCAGATTATTCTCTGTCTCTTGCAACTTTAGTTCTGCTACCTGCAAGCTCTACTTTTTCTCTTCCTTCGCTCTGTTTTCAGTTTCCTCTGCTTTCGCCGCCAAAGCTTCCTGCATGAATATAGAATACACTTTTACTCTACAACTTTGTTCTCCCTGTATTATTTCAGCAACTTCCTCTTTCTGTGATATTGCACTGTATTTTTTCCTTCTGCTACTACTGCTAGACTTGCTACCATGTTAGTGTTGACTCCTTTTCTATGGATAGCTGAGTGTCTGCATATATTGGCAAGTTAATTGGCACTTGCTCAATTGCTTGCCCAATACTCCTTCCAACATTCTTTCTTGAAGCATCTCCTTTTGGTGCCATGGTATAATTATTGTTGGAGAGAAGTGTTTCATGAGTGTGGTACCTATGGGACAGAAAGCACACTCATGAAAAACAAACATTAGCTCTTACAAATATAACTTCACAACATGATTAAGGAGCAATCAAGGCATCTAATGAGAGGGATTACACAACTTGACTAAAAAGGGTGATTGACTAACTATAGGAACTGCGCACTACACACTCCAAATAGTTAGCATGAAAGCTTGATGACTGGAACTATGCAATGCATTGTTCATTCTAGGGGAGAGCTTCGGAGAGACTGCACATTTCACAGTCTCAGTGACCAAGCTGGGCGACTGGCTCCTGAAACTGTGAAGTGCACAGTTGGAACCAGGCCAATACAACCTCTGAGAAATTCTAGAAGCCAAGGCAGAGGCCTTGAGCTATTAGATTGCATAGTGCATGCAAGTGAATTTGATATTCGGGTAAGGGGAGCCCGGGTCTACCAAAGGGGAGTGTGTAATCAAGTAGATCTGAAGGATGGCATGATGTTGAGTGAAAATCTAATTGAGTGATAATTCATTCCAGTAAAACAAGTGCAGGGATCAATCAAATAGAAGGAGAATGAAGCATGTGGAGAGAGTCGTCCCGACAATGACCGTTAGTGCAAAAACATGTCAATGCATGTGACACTTGGGAAAGACAATGCAAAACCTGAAACAACACTTCTACAAGTTAAATTAAGATAAAATTCCAACATTATCTCAACAAAACAATTGAAACAATACTCTCACAAGATAAACAAGAAAAAGCGACAAAACACGATAAAAGAAAAACTCACCCGAAAAGTGACAACGATACTCCAAAGGTTCCTTGATCTCCTCAGGCATGTTAGAGCTTGACGATCAAGTATATGAATGAGCTCTAAAGGCATCTATTACATTCTGAATTGAGAAAAAATGGAATTCATGATGTGCATGCTTGAGATCAAGGACAAAAGGGACACTTGGCAAAAGCTTCTAAAGATAACATTGTGCCAGCTTCAGAAAACTAATAATAGACCCCTACTTCCTAGGGATGCGTTTGATTTTCTGGGGAAATCTTCCATGTGTTTCTCAAAGAGATTACACAGTTCTGGCAAGGATTGTGTGACCCTTTGGCTTATGCACTGAGCAACTTCTGAGCAAAAATTATTCTATGTAAATTTTGCACTGAGTGACTCTAGGTTGCCTCTCATGCTCTATGCACTTTCCCAACTGAAGGCTAGTTTTCACCTAGCTCTACGCAATTCTAA
>APFE030711419.1:0-17130 GCA_000404065.3 Pinus taeda
GTCCCCATATTTTTATTACTGTGCCCCATAGAATCCCTCTATTGTTATTTTTGTGTCTTTATATTATTATTGTTAGGTTGGCTGGGTTATATTGTGACTCCTTAGACTCCTATATATAGAAAAGAGGGTTTGTCATTTGAATCATCAAAGAATTGTTCATTTATGTAATGTAAAGGAGGTTTCCCCCTCGAAGAGGCTGAATTCTAAGGTGTTGATCTATCTTTTTTATCTTTTTCTTGAGCTGGTTTCATAACACAGACTGTTACTTTCCCTTTTCTCACTCCATCCATTTCTGCTCCATCATCCTCTATCACTTACATTCCTAGTGTGACAACTATCTCAATTCCATCTTATGTAATCATGGTTGCCATATTCCCCCCCCCCTTTCTCTTCTGGGTCAATTACATGATCTTTCCCAAAACTATGGTCAATGTATTGTCCCGTATAATGGAGAAGGAGACATTTCAGCGCAACAACATTTAGACTGATTCAATGATTTCATAGACTTGGAGGAAATAAATGATGAGGATGTTAAAATGAGATTATTTGCACAAAGTTTTTTTGGTGAAGCGAAGAAATAGTTCAAAGGTCTTCAAGCAGAGAGTATTGCTGATTTCCAACAATTTCAAGAAACTTTCGTTAGGAAATGGGAAGACAAGAAAAACTCCTTACAAATTTTAGCTTAGTATGATAATTTGAGGAGGAATAGTGGTGAATCAGTGCAATAATTTTTTTCCATATTCATGAGAGTCTATAATTCAATTCCACCCCATGTCAAACCCCCTCCTGGATCTGCTCAACTTCATTGTTGATGCTTTCAATAGTGATTTTGGCTTACTTTTGAAAGAAACAAGGTCTGCTACCTTAGTCGATATGAAAAATGATGCTATAAAAGTAGAATTTAATTTAATGGCTAAAAAGATGAAATGAAAATCTAAAATTGAAAAGAAAAGAGTTAAAGAGGAACCTTATTCTTCTATAGATTCTAAATTTGATATTATGTTGAAAACCATGGAAAATTTGTTTGGAAAATTAACTTCTACTATATCTGAGCCACAACCAAAAATTAGAAATCCTAATTTCAGAAGGCCTCTAGGTCCCCACATTCATTAAAGAGATCAAAGAAATCCTGAAGATCAGCAAGTAGTTAGACCCCCTTTTCCATAAAATTTGTTGTCAAGGAGAATGTGGAGGATTTTTAGGAGCAAATTCATTGCCTTTATGAGGATGAAACTTAAGTATATTTGAACAATGAGGAACATGACAAATCTACTCTATTTTCATAAGAAAAATATAGTACCCAACTGATGGTTGAATCAAAATTGTACCAGAAATGTTATCCGAATACATTTGATGATTTCCATAAGAAATACAATATTAGAGGTATAAATGTTGTGATTAAACCTCCTACAATTAAACTTACTGCAGTAAAATGTTCAACAGGTCCAAAATCAAAATATCCAAATAAATACACTCCTAAAAAGGTAAATGAAGTTAACAAAGATGTGAATGTCAAAGAATTGGAAAAAACTCAACCTTCATTTAGTCTGGAGAATGACATTGGCAAAGATCAAAATTCCTATTCCATTTTCCGAGTTGTTTAAAAATCCAAAGTATAAAGATAATATTATCAAAATGGTGAAAGGGTCAGAAGGAGATCAAATATCTTCTATCAATGCTCAAGATTCTCTTAACATTCAAGATTTTTCTACCACTTTCCTTTTTGGTGCTCATTAATGGATGTTAATGAAGATGTTCCTCCAATCTATGTTTGTTTCAATATTCATGATTAATGATATTGCACAATGTAATGCTAGATCTAAGAGCATCACACAATCTGATGCCAAAATATGTGATGGATAATTTGGGATTTAATATTACTAGGCCATGAAAAGATTTGTTTTCTTTTGATTCAAGGAAATGTAAGTTGTTGGGGTCGATTAAGGATCTTGTTGTGACATTGAATCAAATTACTACAAAGAGCATTATATGGATGGGGTGGTAGAATACATTCCACGCAAATTTGGGATGTTACTCTCACGGTCTTAGGTAACAAAATTGGGAGGCATTCTTCATATGGATATGTCCTATGCTTCTATCCTTGTGTTTGGTGAGCAAAGAAGACTTTATAGAGAAGTTCAGATGGCTTATTTCGTGAGTAGCCAAGCTCGGCCTGATAATCATCCCATATATGTTGTGAACATTGATCTTGGATCTGAAATCTTGTACATTGATTTTCATTTGGAGGAAGGAGAACAAAAACATGTTGAGGATCAAATTCAAGAGGAAAAACAACAAATAACTAAGGACAATGAAATGTTGAATATGAATTTTTATGAATCTACTTGTAAGGATGGGTTAGGAGTTGGAATTTGGATCATTCCACTTGATTTTAGTAGTCAATTACATTCTTTTAAATTGTATTTTGAATGTACAAATAATATTGTGGAGTATGAGACCTTAATTATTGGGTTGAATATACTTAGAGTGAAAAAGGCCAAAAGAATGTGTGTCTTTGGAGATTCTGAATTGATCATAAATCAAGTGAATTGTACATACCAGGCTAAGCACCCAAGAATGAGGGCCTATAGGAATGAATTATGGGATTTATTTGATATTTGTTTCTCAAATCTTAAGATTTCAGTTATACCCAGAGAAGAAAATGACATAGCTATTCTTTAGCAACTTCTGCTAGTGTTTTTAAAATTCCTATATATTCGAAGAAGAATTATTAGATAGAGTTCAAACACATGCCATCAATTCCAAACAATATTAAACAATGGTAGGTTTTTGAAGATGATTAGCATATTAAGATCTTTTGTAATGGCTGATGAGTTTGCTAGCACACCTATTGATAAATATGAAGACAAGAAGCCATATTTGATTTCAGATTCAAAAGACTTTCTGAATTCCATGATCAAGAAATAATTCAAGTTAAGAATGATATTATTCTTAAAGGTTTGGTTCCCCTGGAGAAGTTATTTGAAAATAATGATGTTTTAGTCAAGCCTAAAATCATTCCTAATGACAGTGAATTACATGACTGCAATGTGGGAACTGTTGAGCCTCAAAATTTCTCTTTCCTCCTTTTCTTTGTTTTTCCATAAGAAAGATGCATTCTCATCACTAATAACTGGTATATACTGTCTTGAGGAGGACATTTAGTGATTTACATATTATGCTTTTTATGTTTTTATGTTTGAATAAATTTTTGTATATTAGCTATGGAATGTAGCCTATTTTGTAGCTAACAGGCTGTTCCGCAGCTACCTTCATGCTCTAACAGGTTCCAGGTGTCAGAAGAAGAAACTAGCCACATGGGCAGCTTGGAAATCATCATGACATGGACCCCGTTCTATTCATTTAGCCCAGGTCGACAAAGAAGATGACATAAGACTACGGTCAATGGATAAGTCAAACACAAAGAGACCGAAGGTAATAGGACTCCGTTTCGTGGTTAATTAATGTGTTTCACAGTGATGGGAAGCGTTATCCAAAGAAACTACCTGTACCTACGGACTCCAACAACCACTTGTACAAACGAATCCAATAGCCACCATGTCTTGGATTTATGTCTCCAACAGCCAAGGAATAAATTCCTCATATCTGTCTTCTACGTGTTTGGCTGTAGCATGCTTTTCTACACAAACGATTATATGATTTTCCTTATAAATACCTGTGTAAAGGACCGAAGAAGTTAGTAGTAATAGTGATAGTTTTATTGTGAAATCGAAGTTCTAGACTCTGTAATTTCTGGGAATTTTGTGTCCCTGTTTTAATATGAGAAGACCGCATGTTTTTATGAACATCTGAAAGAGTTTTCTTGGAGTTGATTGAGCAAGCGTAGCCTAATTAGTTGTAGAGGACCCCTGCACTGAAGAAGGCTTCATTTCATTTTATATTTCTTCTTGTTAATTGTAAATTCATCATTTTCTTTCTAAAACATTGTTTATAATCATTTTCTTACTAACAATGTTTATAATGCAATTTCCATCATTTTCTTATTAACAATGTTTATAATTTAGAGCAGTTTCCATCAGCTTGATTTCTTTTTAGTTTTTATGAGTAGTTTAGAAGATATAGCTCAATAGTGTAATCTTGTTTCTTCAATTAAAAACTAACCTTGTTGCAGGATGAGAGTAGGATTGAAGAATGATAAGGATACACTGTTGGATAGTTTACTTCATTTACTGTTTTTCTAGTTTAAATTCTCAATTAAACTGATCAGTGTCATTTACTGTCTTTGCCATTTCATTTTTAGTTTACTAACTCATGGTGTTAATGAATGTTTATGGAAAACCCTTCAAGTTGATAATTCATCCTTAACTTAGTGGTCGAACATTTCATCTATTCAATGAGTTATTTATGCATCTCTGTATTTGCTTTCTCTTAGATTAATGAAGTACAAAATTACTCAGAGAGACAGAGTAACCAAGCATTTCATTTAGTTTTATTTCTGTAATTAGTTAGACATCAATTGCAAATTTCACTTTCAGTTTTAATTCATGATTTGGAAATAATGATAAAATAAGAATATAAACTTTTTTTCATTTCTTTCTTAGCTTTGTTTCCAAATCTTTCTTAGCTCTATTTTCATTTTTTTTTCTTAGCTCTGGTTTCATTTTTAGATTTTGAGCAGTCTTTACAAATGATAATTTACATTGTAAATCATTAGGAATTAAAAGACCAAAACCCCCCCAAAACAACATAAAACATAAAAACAATGAAGTAAGAAGTGTTAGCTAGCACAAACAGTGCACTACACTTCATCAGTTTATGATACTCGGATTGATAATTTATGTAGAGCAATTTAGGACACTAAATTGACCAAACAGGGACTGAAGAGGAGCCTAATATTGTTAAACTTTATAATTATTTGGATGTAGAACAAAAATATAATATGTTGAATTACTGGAGGAATTTGCAGCTATTTTACCTTGGAGATATGAGGACATTATAGTGTATGAAAAAACATTATTCAACATACCATTCCAATCAAGCAAATTGAAAAGTCTTTTAGGCAGAAGCTTAGAAGAATAAACCCAAGGTTACTGCCTTTGATAGAGAAAGAAGTGAAAAAATTTCTTGTTGCCAAGATAACCATTTCTTTGAGATTTTCTAAATGGGTTTTTAATCTAGTTCCAGTGAGAAAGAAGAATGGGGAAATTAGATTTTGCGTGGATTTCAGAAATTTGAACAAGGTTTCCTTAAAGATAACTACCCACTGCCTAAGATGGATCACAAATTACAAATTTTTGTTGGGGCTAAAATAATTTCCATGTTAGATGGTTTTTTAGGGTACAATAAGATACTAGTACATCCAAAAGATCAGTAAAAATAACTTTTACTACTCCTTGGGGTACCTTTATGTATTCCAAGATGCATTTGAGATTAATGAATGCCGAAGCCACATTTCAGAGGGCCATGGATATAAAATTTGTAGAGGAAAATGACAGATTTTTAGTAATTTATTTAGAGGAGATAATAGTATACTAAAATACGATCTTCACCATTTGAAGCATCTCAGGTAGGTCTTCTTGAAGTGTAGAAGGTTTGTATCTCCCTGTTGGCGAAAAATTATAAAAGATAAAGACCTTGGGTTCAGACATAGGGGCCAACAAAGGATTCATTGTATTATAGTGTAACACCGACATTTTCACCTTACTCAAGAGAAGTAAGGCACTTCACCTGAGGCTTGCCACAACCTTACTAGGATAGGGACTAGAACCAGGCATAAAGGAGAGTTGCACAAATACTATCATTCACATCTACTCTAGGAAATCATAACATATGCAAATTATAAAGGATAGAGACCCTGGGTTCAGATACAAAGGCCAACAAAGCATCCATGGTAGTCTACCATAACGCAAAAATTTTCACCTTACTTAAGAGAATTAAGGCGTGTCACCTGAGGTGTGCTATGAATTTACTAGGATAGGGACTAGAACCATACATTAAGGACAATTGCACAAATAACATCATTCACATCTACTCTAGGAAATCATAGCATCTGAAATATAACCAACATAAACTATGACTTGCAACACATCCAAAGAAACATAAGACATCCACATTCATGCATAAGAAAATTTAAAGAGGCCCATGCAAACAAACACATTCAGAAATACATCCCTCAAATATTTCCATTAAACTTAAAGCATCATTACATTCTAGAACTATGGCCCTTCAGGTAGGAATAAAAGAATCATCATACAATGTAACTCAGAACTAGATACAAAAAGAATAGAATGAGGTCCAATAGACTTAACGACAACATCTCAACATATGATATTTTTTCCTCTCTTCTTGTTGCCTTCTCTATTAGATTTTATAAAATTCGCTTGCCTGAACTGCTAGTCTCTTCCTTGGATGCCATGCACTTTCCTCCTTGGTTGCTTTTGTGACTCGGTTGTGACTGCTCCATCTCTCTTTGATGGCCTTTGTGGCTCGGTTGTGCTTGCGCGTCTCCATATTTTCCACTTTCCAACTTCAGTGTCTAACGGATCTTGGTGGATTTTCTCTCTTTCCCTTAGTTGTTTCCTCTGCAACTACCCTTCTGTTAGACTTGTTCAAAATGTTTCAAAACTTTGTCCCCCAAAACAAAGGACCCAATAGGCTCCAAGCATTGCATCATCCCCAAGTCAATCCTTGGTTGATGCTTTTGTTTCTTATTGTTGTTGTGGGACTCCTGCTTGTGCTACTTTTTCTTGAACTATTCCTTTGTGTGTTGCAGGTTCTCCTTCAAATGAAATACCCAACTCCGAGACAAATTGGATGGCTACAGTCTTGAATTGGGCATATTCAACAAGAGTTGATTGCCAAGAATCCATCAAAGTTATAGCTTTCTCAAGAAATGGCGTGGTAATTTTAGTTGTTGGTTGGGCGGGCGAGATATTTAGGAGGGCATTCCATTGAGTGTCTAATTTTACGTTGAGTTGTTGCAACTTATGAAAATGGACTTGTGCTAGCGATTTAAGGTGGTGGAGCAGAGATTTGGTGGCTCGAGATTCATTCTCAATCTATTAGATCTTCTTCTCGAGAAAATCTATTTATGAAAACATATCTTATTTCTGGTCAAGGTTAAGTGTAATCAAGGCTTGGTTGAAGAATTGATGAGTCTGTTGGCGCAGAGCGTAGTCTAGCTACTTTTTCTTGGCAAGGAACCTTGACTATTTTTGAACCTGAGTGAAGATTTATTTCGCCTCTCCAATAAATTGATGAAGGGAGCCTTTCAGAGGAGCCACATCATTAATATTCTACTCGATTTCAATGGCATATTGGGTGGCTAGATTAGGGAGTGCTCTTTGGCCATCTGCGATAGACTTTTGAAGCTGTCGGTTTGACGAAACAAGGTGAGTGCATGTGGTTATGATGTGGTCACAACAATTTGAGAGGGTGCAAGTTGAGAAACAATCTAGTGCATTTGGTACTATCTAAGCGATGGTAGGCCAAAGAGATTGGAATTTAGTGCTGATATCATCGACTTGTAGTTGCAGTGATTTATTTTCTTGGAGGAGTTGGTTGTGATTAGTCGTAATGGATAGAAGTTGTTGTTGTTGTTTCTCATGTTCGATTGTCAATGTATTAAGTAGTGCCCCTACTTCAAGAGAATCCAGTTGAATGAAAGTAAATAACTGAGAGGACAACTAATTCTGAAGGTCATCTGAAGTCACGGTAGTAGGGGGAGGGTATCAGGCTTACAAAGGTTGTCCAATGGAAATTGATTTCTTGGAGTGGCTTTGGGGTGAAGTTTCCCACTATAGGTTTTATGCAGTGTAGGTGTTGGTGTGGTCTGAAACAAAAGGTGGCGGAGAATTGGGAATGGGGTTGGGGGTCTGAGTGAGGATGTTTATAACTTCTTGGCCTTATGGACTAGAGTTGATTTGCTAGCCATTTGTTGGTTGAGCGCTTTATGTTAGTAGCAAGAATAAAAGAGGTATGGTAATCGAATTCGCAGTTGTAATGTGAACAACGAGGGCGTTGTGGTCCATGTCGATGATTGATTGAATGATGGAATCAACCTCCATATCGATCTCAACATTTATGAGGTTTCTAGTCTAAGGAAGGTTTGAAATGGATGTGAAGGGGCAAGCCATGCGGGGTGATGGGTTGTGAAATGTTGAGGAAGTAGCGGAGGTGTATTGTGGGATTTATTCGATGATTTGGGTTTGGAAAGAGAGTGTGGTTCTTTGCCGGTGAGATCAACATCCTAATTGGAATGAGTTTTCAGGGAACTCAAGGAATTCGGTTAGAAATTAGACAAGTGTCCTAGATTGTGGGTTTAGTAACAAAATGAGGGGCCATCATGGGAAGGGAGGAAACCACCAGGATGAATGACAGAGTCATGACTGAACTAACATTAAGAAAATTTGAAAACATGGGTAGGGAACTTACTGACGACTCGATAACTTCCAGAGTATTTCAGATTGATATCATAGTTGTCTCGAATCTCTTCAAAATAGGATCAAGCACATCTTCTATGACTCGCTTCTGAGAGGTGGAGGGGCTCTCGCTAGGTAGTGGTCATGGCAACATCCCTTCAAAAGAGTATGTCCGTTTGTTTTCCCAGACTTCACCAATGATGCCTGGCCAAGACAAAACTTCATTGTGGAATGCCTATTCTGAGAGAATGAAAGGGAGAGCCTGCGTATGGAATGTGTCTGAGTTGACAACCTTGGGGAAAATCCAAGTGGTGACGTGGTGAGAATTGAACCATATGGCATGTGAATATTCATCCAAGAGAAATTTTGGGATTTTGGGGATGGATTTTGTGATAGTGAGCACCTTGACATACCAGCTAGCGAAGAAGGTCTCATTGCTTTCTTTCTTATTTGGGTCCCTTGATGTTCACCATGGGGAGTACCTAAGTGCCAAAGGCTGATATTCAGAGACTAGGGCTATCTCTTTGCCTTCGAGATGGCACCATGTCATCATTTCCAGAGAGACGACTAGATATCCATAGATGAAGTATGTCACCTGCTTGTGTACATCCTCGTAGGCTTCAAATTGTTCATTTAGCAAATAATTGAACCAGTTCAATTGTTCCCATTTTTCACAGGCTTTCACAACTAAGATGCTACCCAGAGTGAATTCACCCTTACTGTAATGACGTATGATATACTCGACAATTATTTGACAGACGAACTTAATTGAATGTACATTGATCAGATCAATGGTGGCTCTTTTACCACAATGCTGAGTAGAATACTTAGTATAGTATTTGTCATCACCTATTTTATTCTGACACTTTGAGGTGTTCTAGAACACGACAACATTGTGGCTCCTGCAACATATAGCCCCATCGATTGTTGGATATCAATGGTGTGTATTGTTTACTCCCTCTCAAGTCATAGGGAAACTCCATGCAGTTAAATAATAAGTAGCTTTGTGCATTTCATGGTCATTCCTGAAGTGTTGAAGATTGGAAATTCCTCAAATTCATCACTATGGGTTGTTTTAATCCTCAGAATTTCTCTTTTATCCTGGAAGAGTGTGTAGAAATTTTGAATAATTTAAAACATATTCAATGGAGATTATCCTGATCATGTACTATTGCGGAAAACATACACAATACATAAGCTCCTCTACGTTGATCATCAATATAGCAGCATCAATAACAATAAAACATCAAGAGCATTCACACAATTAACACAGTATGTATCCCGGGGAAAGCATCTCGCTAAAAACCCCAACTATCTGTATATTAATGATTGAGTCATGTAACATTACACAGCATAATACTTCTCACAAGTATCTCCACCTCTGTTACACACAATACAGCTCAGATCTGAATCAATCACAGGTTCAAATCTCTTCCGCTGCCATGCCTGCCTCCTCTGCTCAATACCTGCATGAGAACTGATGATAATTCCAAAGAAAACTCGTATTTACTTGGAAAAATCACGTGAGCACAAGCTACAATGTGGGAAAATACGTGGGCAAACTCATTGGCATACTCAATCCCTTGATTGTGCAAGATCTGGTGCACAACTATAGTCACAACTGATAGCAATCTGATTCTCTACCACCTGTCCCTGTTGAACTGAACATGCACTGACATGCAACTGAGTTAACTGATGTATTCATTAGTTGTATTATGAGTTAATAACTTGTGAATTAATTAATAACTAATTCACCCAACTCATCTCTAGTCTATTCGCCAGTTAGACTAAATACAACCAGTTTAACAAAGCTAAACTGAACACAACTCCATCAACTGCACCTCCAGTCCACTAAACTCAACTCACTTGAGTCTAACTGAAGTCCTGCATGCAAATATTAGTCATCCCATAGGTAACCACGCATTTCCTTCTGGGATCTGCATGTACCACATCCGTAGCTCATCCTGAAGTGCTCCAAGAGAATAAGACAAAGTTTATAGTCTAAATATTATTATGAGCTAATAATATTTGACTGTTCTATATTTAGACTGAGCAGTCACTCCGCTGTGGTCTAAAAAATAGAAGTCCATCTATTTTTTCGAACTTGATCAATCATCCATAAACAACAACCTGCAATCCATAGACATGATCCATATGTCTAAACATGATCCATATGTCTAAAAATAGACTTGCGCCAAAAATAGCCTACGGGCCCACTTAGTGAAGGCGACTCTTTTCACTAAGCTCCATCATCTTGTTGCAATCTCAACACTTTCATCCACTTCTTGAGAAAGTTTGAGGGTGTCGTCATGCCATGGCTGAGTTCTCGCTTGCGAAATTTTCTCCTTCCTCTAAAGATCATCTATCTACTTTTGGAGGTTCTTTCCTTCACTAATACTGGCAAGCTTCTGCAATACTAGTAGGGTATTTACAATAGCCAAGATCTTGTCGTGTTGCTTTTGCTTGCCCTATAATTCCTCCTCAATCTTTTGGATGTTTGTATCCTCCTATAGTGAGGTCCAAATCTGCATCGTGTCATCCAATAATTTCCTGCAGTCTGCCACTGTGTCGGAGATGCCTTTCAATGCTACCTTTAAGTCTTTCTGCCTCTGCCCCCACACCTCTGGTGGCGTTCCTAGCTGCAGCCTTATTTGCAGCTCTGATATCTCCACTTCATACTCGAATTTTATCTTTTCCAATGTATTCTTTGATTCCTTGATCGCGAGGGCGAGATTCGCGACCTTCTCTACTAGTGGTTCCTCCTCACTGACCTTCATGTCCGAGACTATGCTGCAAGTCTCTTCGATGGATTTTTCTAACTGTTTTTGTCGCTGACATGCATCGTCTCTTTGCTTAGCCACCTTCTCTAGCTCCTTCTTCATCGCAACTTTCGGTTAGAGAATTATATATTACAGAGCAATGGAACACATAAACTATTGCAGAAATATAAACACAGAAAACACATAAAAGCAAGAGAGACACAGATATATGTGGTTCACCTAATTTGGGCTATGTCCATGGAGAAACAACCAGTCCTTCCTTTTATATTATCCAGCCAAATGAAGAGATACAAACTACAACAAATCCGTTGTAATTCCCTCTTCGCTCTCACACAATCTCCTCCCTCTTTCTTGCTCAGAATATCGATTTACGTAGTCGTAATACAATTCCCTCATATATAGCGATGGGATGCCTTCTAGGGAAAAAACCCTAAATTAAACATAAATTCTACTGCCACATTACGAACTGGGGTCCAATGTGGCGATACCTATGAATAAAGAAGATAATTAGGCTCCACAGCCAACACTTTCTCCATTTCCACCTGTATTGTCAATGTCGAGGTTCGTTGTTCCAACTCTTGCAGCTCGGTTGGTAAACATTTGATGTAATTCGTGTAACACCTAAATGGATAGCGTGGTAATATTTATGTTGATGTCTTCCATGATTTGGGCCATCCTTTGTCCTCTTGTGTGTAGAATTATAGTGCCCCAGCTGACACCTGCAAAATTCTAACGCGGATTTGCATGTCTATTCTTCGCTCTACCTGCAATGGTTGAGTTATTTGTTCTGGTAGTTTTTCTATTTGTGGAAATGCCTTCATCTCCACGATGCTCTGTTGTACCTCAGCCAAGATTGTTCTATAGTGATCATCAATTATATCCTAGGTCTCCGTTGTGATCTCCTGGACCTTCTTTCTGATCTCATCGATGTCCCCATCAGTGAGGAAAATCACTTCTCCACCCTTGGACTTATCTGCTTTCTACTTTTTCCTCTTACCTACCGCAGTTTTTGTTTCTCTCCTTCTAACAATAAAAGGTGACTCCTTAGTTACTTCTGCATCACTTAGGGGTTCCTCATTCTCGTGCTCTGTTTCCTCTGTTTCTATCTCTACATCCTTTCCACTTATACCTGCATCCTGCGAGGTACCCTTATTTGTTCCAACTGCTCCACTAGGTGGAGTCATCCATTCTTCTAGCCATTGTCGTACTATTGTGAGAAAATCATCTTCGGTTACTAAGTATGGAAATGGGTGCCATGCCCTAGTTGGGTCCTTCACTGCCTTCACATAGGCTCTATGAAAGTCCACTTTGAAGTGTGCAATGTGACACATTGCTTATATAAACTAGGTGACAACCTTGGATGTTGATTCACCACTATGTGTAGATCCATTTCCATCACCCCAAAGAAAATCCTATTCTCTGTTACACACGTCGTCTCCTTAGTAAACCACAGGGACGCATACCTCGCTGCTTCACAAACATCCACCTCAACAGATGGAAACTGTAAGTCCTTCCATTCTTTCCACCCAACTAGCGTGATGAGGATTATCATCCAAGTGTAGTGGAATGTCTTCCCCTCTTCCTATGCTTCCCTGTAATATGTTAAAAATTCCTTGCATAGATAGGCAGCCCAGTTAAACTAGACCCCTAAGCAACCAAAGATACTATAGTTTTAGTAGCCTCATTGGCCCTGTACTTCCTCATTATCTTACCTGCCAAGATGTGCATGATGAAATGCACTCCTTGTTCATCGATGGAATTGATATCATATCCCCGCAACTTCTTCACTAGTCCGAACTTTTCCTGCATCATTTGTGCCATCTCGTTGTCCCTATTTTTGCCCACAAATTCTTCTGCAGGGTATTTTCTCTAATGAGGCAATGTTTTGATTCTTCTGATTAACATCTCATCAATCAAGATCTTTGTCCCTGGCTAGATGCATCCATCATGCACCAGTGCAAAGAGTTGTCGCACACATATTGTACTTGATGTGCTTCAACCGAAGTGTGGCACATTCAACATATTCAAGAGGCCCTCTCTCTATAATCCTACAGCCCACTAGAACAACTCTAGCCTCGTGACACCACTTTCTAGGTACCGAACCTGCCTTAGATATCTACTTGGTTCAAATTGCAGTTATTTTCTCCAATTGTTAAATTCTCCATCTTCCATCTTCAACTCGGGTATCTTCCCTGACACTTCACCCTCAAATAGAACTTCCTCCGACAGCAATGGAGAGTACATGGCAAACTTTCCCTCCTTTGGTTCCTTAACCGACTTGCCATTTGATTTTCTTGGTGGCATGTAAGGTGGGAGCACAACGAGAATCTCTTTGTCTTTTGCCTCCATGCAGTGAAATTCGACATCCTCTTCACTATCATTGATCTGTTGAGGCGCCTTTTGTTGCATCAAATTCTTTCCTTTCAGCACAAGCTTCTTTCTTTTATCTTCTTTGTTCTTGTGCACACTTCCTTCTGTGTTTCCCTCCTTGGGGATGTTCTTAGTTCTGCCCCAAGGACCTTGTTTGTTACCTATATCAATAGGTTTCATATTTCATGATTGGTTATAAAAGGTCCAAATATGCTCTGCTTCGATGATGCAAAGATCCCATATTTCCATAAGGAGACAAGGTGTGTCTATATCTTGATAAGGACTCAATTTTGATGGATGGTCCAACAGCCTAATCTGGATCATGCCCTGTTTAAATTTCCTGTTGTAGAATAGAGAAAGAAGTCTGTCCAAACTGTCTAATCTTGGCAGACAAGTAGTTCAGGCAGAGAAGAAAGGTTCCCAACAGTTTAATCTGGGATCTTGGAAGAAATAAGGGTAGAATTTAATAGAAAATCAAAGGAAAAAAGCCAGAAAAAGAAAAGGCACACAAAGGGTCTGCAAGTCCAAGTGCACCCTCCAAGAAGAAAAAATGTTAGGCAAAGTAGCTGGGTAGGTAGATGGGGTTGCAGAAGTGATATTCAGTTCAAAATTTGACTTTGATGGTCAAAATGAGAGAAGCAAAACAAAGAAGCATGTCTAACCTCCCTTCCTTCTCTTTTCCCATTTGTTACTAACATCCCCTCACGAGTTAAAATGCAGGGAAAGATTTATGGTTTCATAGAGGTTCTTCATCCTTTAAAGGCCACATTTCCTATGTAAAAATCTTTTCATTTTGATCTACTCCCTAAACTAAGTATGTTTCAAACAAACTCAGTAACATTCCCCCTCACTTACCCCCTTCATCCATATTAACCTCTAAATCTACTATGTAACTCCCCTATCTTACCCTTCCCCTACTAGTATTAACACCATGGTGTATAAACCCCAAAGTTTGTATAAATATCCCTCCCCTTGGCATTATAGCCATATGGTATTTTAAAAAGGAATCAAAATGACACCTGGTCACTTTGATGAACCTCCATTTCAATCTCTCCCTATTCCAAGTCATTCCACTCATTAAGCCTTCATCTGCAAAGAAAGACCCTATAAAAACCCCTTCCTACCCATAACCCCTTTTGAAATTGTTGAAAAACCCAAGAAATCCCGAAAAACCCATAAGAACCCACTTTTCCAAGGTTGCCCGCCCGAAATATTTAAATGAATATTTTAATCGGCTGGTGGGTCCCTGCCCAACCTGCACGACCTGTCGAAGGACCCACCAGCCGTCCGATCTCCGCCGCCCAGATCTTACGGTGGGCGGTCATTTTCGCTCCCCGACCTACCGACCTTTAGCGTCCGGGGAAAGCGGTTTTCCGCCCCGTACAGGGACGCGTGGCAGGCGGTGGGGTTGTTCGGAGCCCCCCTCCCCGATACCGCCTTTGCCCAAAGGTGGTGCGGGGAACCCGCTTACCGCCATCCCTGTTACCACCCTCCCTCCTATGTCATGCGCACGTCATCCTGACGTCGCCACCACGCAGCCCTGCCATCACATCTACCCGCCACCGTGTCCTGCCACCCTGGCTCACACCTCAGCACCACGTCACTTCTGTACCCGGGCCCCACCATGACGTCATCTGCGGAAAAGCGCCAAATGCACATTTTTTCCAAATTTAACGTCATAAACGACCAAATGAACCGTTTTCAGTCATTTTCACGCGCAAAAGAAGGAGCCGTTGTCGACCAGATGCCGCGAAATTTGTCCTCCAGCCATCAAATTCAACATTTCAACCGCTACAAGTCCAGAATTCGACGGCATTAAGCCTCCACAGCCCGGCCTGCAAGCTTCCAAACCAATTTTTCCAGGTATTTCGCCAGTTTTCCCACTTTTCCCATGCATTCCAATTCTCTGTAAAAATTCACCATTAAAACACTGGTAAAACTCCTGAATTCAGCTCTGCCTGTTACCTAAAGTAAACCCAAGAAACCTGCACCACCCCTGAACCATAATTTGACATTGGAGTGCTCATTCCACGGGATGAAACCGTAAAATTGCCCCCGAGGTGCTCGACATTGTTCCCTTTTGCCAAGTACAGGCCACCTGCATTCTTACCAGAGAAACATCACTATCTCTGCAAAATTGCCATTAGCAATTCACATCCCTGTGAAATTTGCAGCAAACTACAAAAGCCAGCTTGCATTTTCCACTGAAAGAAGGACACCAGACTGTGTTTACAATTGACCTGCTGCTAAAAGTCTTTAAGGACTTGTCAAACTCTACCTGTACAGATTTAGATTATATCATGGCAGCTTCTGCATCCTCATCCCTCAGTACAGCTTCTGCATCCTCTTCCCTCAGTGTGGCCCCACTAAATCAAACAAATAAGGAGCTGGAGGCCTTGCCATTCGTTGACAAGGATTGTCTCATTGAAGACTTTGAGGGAAACAGGGACTTCTTGCAGACCTTCTCTCAACTGAGGGAAGACTATAAGGATGGGCATGGTACACATGGGATTTGGGAGTCAAACATGGCCTATTACTGTCTCCCAGCTGTGAATGTTTTCCCTTAAATCATTCACCTATGTGTTGAACACAATGATGTGCAGCACAGAGCTGTCAGTACTCCATCAGGGAGGATCCTCTTCTACATAAATGCTGAGTCCATCAACAAGATGTTACAGTTTGATCAGACAGAGTTGCTGATCCCATTCTCCATGAGTTATTTGCTGGAAACTGGTGACAAGATGACCAGTGAAGAGCTGCAAAAGGTCACCAGGACCTTCATGAGACCTGAGTGCCAGCCTACAGGGCCACCTCCTTATCTGAATGTACATTTCAATGATGTAGGCAGGCTGTTACTAGACATGATAGCCTATGTGTTGGGATACCAAAACAGTGAGCATGTGGATAAAGCCATGCTAGTGTTACTGTCTGTTTACAGCCCACGCCAACCCCCTGCCCGAAAGTATAACTTTGCTAAGTTCATAGCCAATAAAATTCATGATCAGTTGATCAAAGTGGATAGACAGGGGGTCTTTAGATACTCAACTTACATCTACCATCTGTTCATGTTTCGTCATTCTGAAGCCTTCCCATGCTACATCAGAAGGCTGGATCATAGAGGGGAGAGAAGATCTGTCATCTTCTGGACCTCAGTTTATCACAAGGTCAAAAATTCAACCTATACCTACTGTGAATTTGTTGATCAGTTTGTATACCCAATCTCTTGCATGCTGATGAAGTCCCCTCCTCCCAGGATATCTAATGAGATAAAGAAAGCTCTGCAGCTTTCTAAGACAAACAAAATAGGTGACTGGTACCTATATGAACACCATACTGTATTCAGGGTCTATGGATGTGAGCTCTGTCCATACAGGCTCCCCAAATATGTACCTATGAGGTTGTTTGCCTTGGAGTATTACAGGCAATTAATTCAGTCAGACCTAACCCACTTCCACAGCTCCAAGAAAAAGGCCCACCTTAATTTCAAAAATGAGTTGGGCCCCTTCATCATGAACAAGAACGAAGGATGGGAAGCTGCAGACTTGATCCTTAAGGACAAATACAAGCTGTCCTATAGTTTTCGATGGGTCCATTATGAC
>APFE030711426.1:2338-12521 GCA_000404065.3 Pinus taeda
CATTTTGCTAAGAAAGGAAAGTATAAAATGGTAGATATTTCTTTAAGAAAATGATCATTGTAGTTCCAGCCATAAATTTGGATATTTTGTTTATTTATGTCTTCTCCTAAATATGTTAGAAAGATATCCAACACAACTTTAGATATTTTTTCTATGATTCTTGAAGCCCACACCATCATTAAGGTATCATCTCCAAATTGAGAATAGTTCAAAGCCTTAACATTTCTAAATATGTGGATACCCTCTATACGACCTTCCCTCCTTTCAATTTCCAATCTTTTGCTTAATGAGTTTTCCATAATAATATATAATATGTTGATTTTTCCATGGGCTATAGATCTGGTCTATGGCTAACCAAACACACTAGCACACTACGAATCCCAAACTTACAAGAAATTTTCATAACATAAATCTACAACAATTAAATCAATTAAGTACATAGATATATTGAGCCCAAACCTCGATTTTTTTATTATTCCATTAATAAAATAATCTCGGGGCACCCATAACATGGATCATGGCCCTTCAGATCACTAATACAACTAGTGTACATAGTATACAAATTAGGGCTCGAGGTCAGATCTATTAGATCCTCAATCTTCCCATCACATCAACAAAATACACGACTTACTTACTTATATAACCAAACATTTCTATCCACTTTTTCAATACAAAGATAAATTACTCCTTTAATGTCTTTGTCCAATCAACTACTCATAATGTATTTACTACTTCAAATACCTTGCATATATCAGCTCTAAATGAACTCATCTTCTCATAGTGGTCTTTGTCCTTCAAGATCATTGTATGATCAACCTTCCAACTAGCTATTCAATCCACCATTCATGAAAAAAAGTAAGAAATACATCTCATCAACTCTTCTTCTCCAACATTTCATCCCTACACATTGTCCCACAACCTTCTCTCTCTTCCTAAGTCCTTCGATGCCCCTATTTGAAGTTTGAGGTCAATTTCAACCTCTCATAGGGCTCAACCTTACCACAGAGCACCTATGTAACCTTCTAAGGCCCCTCGACCCTCCACAACAAACAAGTATCGGGATTGTTGGGCCTCTATCTATGGATTGACCATCCTCCCTTTGCATAGAACAAAAATGCACCTTAAACATAATTTCGGTGGTTGCTTATTCACGTTATAGTAGCCTAGATATAATCCTTTAAGGTCATGGATCATACTTAGAACTTTTTCCTATCTACTTGGGAAAACTTGACCCTTTTTCAACACAAAAAGATTATAAAATTTTGTTGCTTATTGTTAGGGTATCTCTTGAGGTTTTGTGTCTCCTCCTTGGGTTAATGTAGACACAATATGAGTTTATATTTTGGTTATATTCTCACTCATGGAAACCCTTATCTTTCCTTCATCCCTTTTGTTCACACAAGATGGGGCACTCTGCCTCCATCAAGGTTATAGTAGCACGACGAAATATCATTTATTGGCCTTATAGTAAGACCTAAACCAAGCTTGGCCTTTCCCTCTAACAGTCCAAGATCTCAATACCCTTTCTCCTCCTCTAACCTTTGACTAGACCTTCTTAGAATAGGAGTTGCAGTCTTCTGAAGGGTACCTCATCCTCCATTAGTAGAACTCGGTCCTCTCCTAGGGAACTCCTTGCAAAAGCGAATTTGCATCTCTCTTGTACACCATAAGAAACTCCTTTGGATCCTCTCCTTATTATTTCTTTTTGGTCATTTGTGAAACCTCTATATTTTATGGTTATAGCCTCTCAACCCATTATAATAAATTATTAGCTATTTTAGGTTCTAAACTCATTGCTTTAGGTCCAAAAGCCCAACTTTGGGTAAATTTCCTAACCAATTCCTTCTAGTGAATTTCGTTCTCTCAGAAATACATTCAAATCTACCCAAAATTATACCATTCCCTCTTAGTGAGGAAGGTATTTCCTTCACACTTCCATATCCATGAATTTCCTTGCATGCCCATGAACATCCTCACATGAGTCATGACTTTCCTTTGTGTAGCCATATTTGTCCTCACATAGTGCATGAATGTCCTGACATGAACTATGCCTTTTCCTTGCACCATCATGAATGTTCTCGTCTGGTCTATGGCTATCCTTGCATGGGTTGAAAACTCCTATATCTCATTAGAACCTGAAAATTCAGACTTTGATAGGGCAACAGACAATCCTTCGTAGTCTCCCTTTGAAACTAGTCTCCCTTTGAGTCTACACAACCTTCACTGACTCACTCTGCTCCCTACACACACTTTGATCCATGTTCTCTTCAAAGTAGCTCTGGTACCATGTTGATTTTTGCATGGGCCCTATATCTAGTCTATGGCTAACCAAGCACACAAACACATTAACAACCCCCAACTTACAAGCACTTTGCATAATGGAGGTCTAAAATAGTGAAATCAATTAATTACATAGATATAATGATCCCTAACCTTCATTTTTTTACTATCCCATTAATAAAATAATAATGGAGCTCATGTACCATGGATCATGCCGCTTGATATCACTAGTACAACTAGTATGCATTGTATATAATTTAGGGCTTGAGGTCAAATCCATTATATCCTAAATCTTCTCATCACGTTAAGAACAAAATACATGAATTACTTGCTTATGTAAGCATCCCTTTATGTCCACTTATACTTGATGTATCTCCTTATCCTTTTCCTCCAATATATAGATAACTTTCTCCTTTAATGTCTCTATCTAATCAACTACTCACAATGTATTTACTCTATCAAATACCTTGCACATATAAGCTCCAAATCTCGCAATTGTCTTTTTCCTCAAGATAATTGTATGATTAACCTTCCAATCAACTATTCAATCCACATTCGTGAACAAAATTCAAAAATACATCTTCAAAACCCTTCTCCAACATTTCATCCCTACACACTCTCCCACAACCATCTCTCTCTACCTTAATTCGTTCGCTGCCTCCATTCCAAGTTTGATGCCAATTTCAGCCTCTCTTAGGGCTGGACCTATGTAACCTTATGAGGTCCTTAGGCCCTCGACAATAGGAAGATATGAGTTTTGTTATGCATCTTTCCACGGCTTGACCCTCCTCCCTTTGCACATAATAAAACAAGACCTTAAAAAAAAATTAGTGGTTGCTTATTCACCTTATCTTAGCTTGGATAGAGCCCCTTTAGGGCATGGATCACACACAAAATATCTAGCTAAGAAAAACCAGCCTCCTTTCAACACAAAATGGGCCATAAATGTTTTCTCCTTGTTGCAGTTGTGCTAGAGGTTTTGCATCTCCTTCTTGGGCTAATGTAGACATAATATGAGTTGTTATTTTGGTTTTGTTCTCGCTCATGGAAACCATTATCTTTCTCTTGCCTCTTATATTCACATAGGCTGAGCTAATTGACCTCCTTCAAGGGTTATAATAGCATGGTCAGATCTCCTTTATTAGCCTTAGACTAGGCCCTAAACCAAGGTTGGCCTTGCCCTTCAACCCTCCAATTTCTTGAGACCCTTTCTCCTCATTTAAACTTTGACTTGGACTTCTTAGAATAGGAGTTGTGGTCTTTTCAAGGGTATCTCGGCCTCCATGAGAAAACCTTGACCATTTACTAGGGCACACCTTGCATAGGAGAAGTCACATCTCTCTTGCACACCATGAACCTCTCCTTTGGCTACTCCATTTATTCTTTCTCTCGATACATTTTTGAACCCTCTAGATCTTAGGTTTTTAGCCTCTAAACCCATTAGAATAAATAATTAGTTATTTTATGTTCTAAACCAATTTCTTTGTGTACAAAACCCCAAATTTGGGTAAGTTTCCCAACCAGTTCCTTTTGGTGGGTTTCCTTCTCTTAGAAATATTTCTCGAGCTACCCAAAATTCTAACATAATAGAGGGGAAAGTGAGAAACCTTGCATTAAGCCTCGAGAGGCCTCAAAAAACCCTGTAGACCGACCATTAACTGATTGAGATATTTAAGGGCGTCCAACAAAAACCTTAATCCATCTAATAAAATCCATATTAAATCCAAAAATCTACAAGACTTTGAATAGAAAAAGTTGAATGGCCTTGTAAAATGAATTTACAAAATCCAATTTGATAACCATTCGTTTATTTCCTTCACTTTTACTTGTATGGATGGCTTCTTGGACCATAATAATATTATTCACAATCTGTTTTCCCTTCATGAATCTTGCTTGATTTTTAGAAATGATATTTTCCAAAAATATTTTTAGACTTTCACTAGAACCTTAGTTGAAATATTATAAGAAGCATTGCACAAGGAAATTGGATGAAATCAAGAGAAGCTTTAATATTTACTCTCTTTTTGAATCAAGGCTAGAAAGGAGGAGTTCGTACCTCCCCTAATTCTATCCTTCTTTCTTGTCTAATTAATAATGTTTATAAGGTCATATTTCAATAGCCATCATAATTTTTTGCAAAAAAGTATGTTGAAGCTATCTCGCTCACAAACTTTATCTCGCTCCAAATCCCAACATGCATCTATGACTTTATATTTTTCCACTTCCTTGCAAAGAAAGTGATTATCTTCACTAGATAGTAGCTTTGGAATTGAGAGCAACATTTCTTCAATTCTTCCTCAAAATTGCTTCCCTAATTAGTGTATAAATCTTTAAAATGTTCAAAGGATGCTTAGTTAATTTCTTGAAAGGAGGAATTTTTTTCCCTATTGTAGTTGTAATTTCTTTGAAATTATTGATCTGATTCTTGATCTTCACTTCTCTATGAAAAAAATTTCTCCACTCTTCCTTATGCCTATTTTGTATATATAATTATTGGCTCAATTTTATTTCCTTGTAGTAATGTTCTTGTAATATCTCTAACTCTTCCATTTCTTTTTAAAGATGTTCCAACTAGTTTTGTATTTCCTTTTTCCTTGTGGTGGGGTTCATGTATGATGCTTTTAATTACTCTTAGTATGATTTTGACTATTCTTAGTTTTTCTTTCTAGATATAAGCCCAATAACCCACAATATATGATCCTCAAATTCTTTGAACTAACCCTGAAACCTCTTCCTCTTGTAGCAGAACTAGATTGAATCTAAAAGGTATGGTACGTAAATTTTCCCCTTATTTTATTTCTAAAAAATTTGGATTATGGTCTGACTCACTATGAGGTAGGATATCTTAATAGATTTGTTTACCTTCTAAATACTAGCCATTGTGAACCATAAAATAATCTAGAAGGGTTTCTATAAAATTGATTCCATATCTTTTATTTTTCGAGAATTTTAAGGAAGTGGGTTTCACATCCACTAGATCCCATTCCAACATAAGGTCCTCCATTCCTTCTCTGAATGAATCTCTAACTTATTTCAACCTTTTTTATCTGAAATCCTCAAAGTGGTATTAAAGTCTCCCTGCATAATGCTAATCTGGAAATCTAAGGCTATTCTCAAACATTTCAATGGTGACCAAAATTCCTTTTTCTCTTTGTATATTATTGGTGAGTATACATTATATATCCTTAACTCCTCCGCAACGTATTTTTATTTCAAAACTATCAATACAATATTTTCATTTATCATGATTTCTACAAATCTCAAATTGACCTTTGATCCGAGATAGTACAAAAATCCCGAGAAGCCACTCTAGCACTCGTAGCGACTTCAATTCCGTTATTCCATATTTTATGTACTACTTCTAACATGTCTTTTTCTTCTAGTTCATCTCTTGGACATATAAAATAGAGGGTTTACTTTCTTTTATTAAATCATGCATAACTAGCACTTTTCTTCTCTTTCCTAAAACTTTACTGTTCCAAGAGCCCACTTTCATTATTTACCAATGCTGAGAATAGACTTACCCGTGTCCCTCTCTACACTTTTCTTTTTTCCTTGTTCATTTGGATTGTAGCCCTTATAGAAATCAAGTTTAGACTAGAAACCTAGTTGCTTGTCTTTTTCTATTGCAATATGTCAAGCTTATTTTCCTAATTTTTTATCAACCTTTCATTTCCCTTACTCTTCTTCATCATACTCCTCTATTTCTTAGTCTTCCCGTGATTAATATTTTGATCTAGTGACTCTTATAACACTTGAGACCACCTTAACCACTTATGTAAGGATTTTTTTAGGTGTTTCGTTTAATAATTATTGCAGATTTGGTTCATTATCTTGCATATTGTCCTCCAGATGTTATGATCCTTCAAGACATATTTGAGTTTCCTTTTGTTTCTTGGTTTTCCTTCTACTTGCACATCCTCTTTTGATGTCTCAATTTCCCCAACCTCTGTAATTTTTTCTATTTTTAGAATGTTCATTTCCCCCTTTCCATTTATGGGTTTTCCATGATTCCTCCTACGACTCTTGAGTCTCCTCTTTTTAACTCCCTTACTTGAAATCTCTAGCAAAGTGCCCACATTCATGGCACTGTTTGCATTCAAAGGGAAACTACTCATAATGAAATGTATCTCCCTAATGAGTTAGTTATCACTTTGAGAAAATCATTGTTCCAGCTTGAGATTGGTAATCATGTGAGTTTAACCCAAACTGGAATTGCTAAGGGGATGACTTCATTTGGATCAAAGTCTAGATTCCACTTATTTAGATACAATCTTCTTGTTCCAAAGATATATGCCAAAAAACCATAACTTCATATGCCCATTTTTTTTAATTAATTATTTAATGAGAAGACTAAAAATGGCATAACAAATAATAAGATAAATCTTAATATTTGATTCGTGACTACCATTAAAAATATTCAATAATGTCTAGAAAATAAATTTCTCCAAACCATTTAATAATTATTGAGAATTAGATCTTTCTTTATGTGATTTACGCCGAAATTATTCGTATAAATATGATGGATCACAGAAGCCTCAATTCTACAATTATAATGATCTCATTTCAAAATAAACCCAATTTTACATTAATATTTTTAAATTTTTGAAAAGTTTTTTGTTTTGTTTGTTTGATCTAGAGAGAAATTGAATCTTTAATCTCATTGTTTACAAAATACTTCATAACGCTGCTCTTCATATGAAATTTCAATTTAAAGTATTATTAGTATTTTTGTATATAATTATTGGCTCAATTTTCTTTCCTTGTCATAATGTTCTTGTAATATCTCTAATGCTTCCATTTCTTTTTAAAGATGTTCCAACTAGTTTTGTATTTCCTTGTTCCTCGTGGTGGGGTTCATGTATGATAATTTTAATTACTCTTAGTACACTTTCTATTATTAATTTCTCTCTCTAGATATAAGCCCAATAACCCTCAATATATGATCCCTAAATTCTTTGAACAAACCCTGAAACCTCTTCCTCTTGTAGCACAACTAGATTGAATCTAAAAGGTATGGGACCTAAATTTTCCCCTTATTTTATTTGTAGAAACTTCGGATTATGGTCTAACTCACTATGAGGTAGGATATCTAAATAGATTTGTTTAACTTCTAAATACCAGTCATTGTGAACCAAAAAATGATCTAGATGGATTTCTATAGAATTGATTCCATATCTTTTATTTTTGGAGGAGTATTTTAAGGAAGTGGATTTCACATCCACTAGATCCCGTTCCAACATAAGGTCCTCCATTTTTTCTCTGAATGAATCTCTAACTATACTTCAACCTTTTTTCTCTAAAATACTCAAAGTGGTATTAAAGTCTCCCACCACAATGCTTCTCTAGAAATCTGAGACTATTCTAAAACTTTTCAATTGTGACCAAAATTCCTTTTTGTCTTTGTATATTGTTGGTGAGTATACATTATATATCCTTAACTCCACAACATATTTTTGTTTCAACTATCAATATAACATTATCTTTTATCATGGTTTCTACAAATCTCAAATTGACCTTTGATCCCAAATAGTACAAAAATCCCGAGAAGCCACTCTAGCACTCTTAGCGACTTCAATTCCTTTCTTCCATATTTTATGTACTACTTCTAACATGTCTTTTTCTTCTAGTTCATCTCTTGGACACATAAAATGGAGAGTTTAATTTCTTTTATTAAATCATGCATAACTAACACTTTTCTTCTCTTTCCTAAATATTTACTGCTCCAAGAGGCCACTTTCATTATTCACCAATGCCGAGGACAGACTTACCTGTGTCCTTCTCTACACTTTTTCTTTTTCCTTGTTCATTTGGATTGTAGCCCTTATAGAAATCAAGTTTGGACTGGAAATCTAGTTGCTTGTCTTTTTCTAAAGCAATATGTCGAGCTTATTTTCCTAATTTTTTGTCAACCTTTCATTTCCCTTACTCTTCTTCATCGCACTCCTCTATTTCTTAGTCTTCCCGTGATTGAGATTTTGATCTAGTGACTCTTATAACTTTTGAGACCACCTTAACCACTTATGCTAGGGTTTTTTTAGGTGTTTCTTTTTAATAATTATTGCGGATTTGATTCATTATCTTGCATATTGTCCAATAGATGTTATGATTCTTCTAGACATATTTGAGTTTCCTTTTGTTTCTTGGTTGGGATTTTTCCTTCTACTTGCACATCCTCTTTTGATGTCTCAATTTCCCCATCCTTTGTAGTTTTTTCTATTGAAGCGAACTTATTTCCTGAAGTTGAAGGATTTGAGGAATTTTTCATTATTTTATTTTTAAGATTGTTCATTCCCCCCTTTTTCGTTTATGGGTTTTCCATGATTCCTCCTACAACTCTCGAGTCTCCTTTTTCTAACTCCCTTGCTTGAAATCTCTAGCAAAGTGCCCACATTCATGGCATTGTTTGCATTTAAAGGGAAACTACTCATAATCCAACTATTGAAGATGCTTCCAATATCCATTGTCCAACTAGATCTTAGCTGGAAAACACTTTTCCAAGTCAACTTCAACACATCCTTTCACAATCATATATTTGAGTTTTTGGCTCTAATCTATCAATGTATCTCCCTAATGAGTTAGTTATCACTTTGAGAAAATCAATGCTCTAGCATGAGATTGGTAATCATGTGAGTTTAACCCAAACTGGAATGGTTGAGGGGATGACTTCATTTTGATCAAAGTCTAGATTCCATTGATTTAGATACGATCCTCTTGTTCCAAAGAATTATGGCCCATTCTTGAATGTCAAATATTTCTCTTCTTTAGTTTTAAAAGGAAATATGAAAAAACCTCTTCCAACAACATAGGATTGCACCTCCTCCTCAATCAACAATCAAATAGTCCATTGATTTTGGAGACAAACACAATCCCATGAACTACCCGCAAATCCTCGTGCTGAGAAGGACCATGTTTTGTGCCAAAGGAAATTGAATGGATTTCATTATGGGAGCATTTTTTATTTTTATTTTTTAACTTGAGAGGGGATATCGTTACTTTTTGTTTTTTGTTGTTGCACTTCACCCAATGCATGGAAGGCTAAATCATCAGTTGAAGGCGAATGGGTAGGTATCCCCTTATGATAAACCTGCAAACCATAGGCCTTGAATCAACAACTCAACAATTTTAAAAGGCCTTAACTATTACAACACCATGACAAGCCAGATAAACTGCTACTATTATAGCTCATCCTTCGAGTGGTCTACCAATCCTTGTCAAATTGTATAGATATCACGACTTACTTACTGTGAGGCATGCTGTAGAGATGAAACAACAACCACCAATCCACTGTTTGCAATGTCCCTTTTTCTACTCCAATAAACCATACACTACAGTCTTGATATGCCACTACAAGTTTAGGGATGCATGTCCCCTGACATAATTGCTAAACTATTGTTATTATTATTATTTATACAAAAAGAATAAATATATGAGATCAACATATATACATTTAAAAAATATGTAACAACATTTTTAATCATGACGACTCACTCCACTTTACCATGGAGATTCTTAATTTGGAAAGAGCCTTTGTTAGAATACCATGGATTAAAAATACCACATGCCAAAATACCATAACTTCATATGCCCATTTTTTTAATCAATTATTTAATCAAACGACTAAGAAATGGCATAACTATTTTAAAGATAAATCTTAATTTTTGATTTGTGACTACCATTAAAAATATTCAAGAATGTATGGAAAATAAATTTCTCCGAACCATTTAATAATTATTGAGAATTAGAATTAAATTCTAAGAATCTTATTTCAAAATATACCCAATTTTACATTAATATTTTTAAATTTTTGAAAAGTTTTTTTTTGTTAGTTTGAACTAGAGAGAATTTGAATCTTTAATCTCATTATTTACAAAATACTTCATGAGGGTGCTCCTCATAGGAA